>JANIVU010000042.1:0-19874 GCA_030557765.1 Suzukiozyma candida
TCTAACCTAAGACTATACTTAATTCTAGAACACAAATTGATTATTCATTCCAACATTGCCATGAACAAAAACAGTTTTTTTATTGCAACAATCATTTCGCTTCATGATTAGCGAAAACCTCTCCGTTGATCATAATCTTAAAGATCGAGGGTGAATACTTGTTTAGATACAGGTAATTATTAACCCCTGAGGTAGTGTAAAAAGCCCCTTCAAGGCTCAGATATGTATCGCCTAAAGCGATGAAATTAAATTAATCTCGTGCTCTCTACTTAAGGTTCTATAATTAGTTTCACTAATTGTTGCACGTTTGTATACTCATAGGTGTTGATTTTCCATCACTTTTAGGTATTCCTGCTATCTTAAAGTTAAAAACATAATTATTGAGTTTATTAACTATATCTGTTAAAGTTTCAATAATTTCAAGTACTTCAATATTGCATAATTTAATTCTATTCAAGGTGTATTCCAACCTGATTTAGCCAATTTATCAACTCCTATAATGATATCATAATACCGCAGTGCTCTTAATGAACCCTTTACTGTTAAATATTGATGAATAAGAATAATTTTCTTTGCTGATCATGAAATTAGGTACCCCAGCGCCTGTTGCAACCGTCGCATTAGAAAATAATCAAAACTTCGATCCTAATACCGGTTAGATTAAAGTTTTACTAGTAGGTTAATCTTCTACAAATTATCAACGATATAACGATAATTGATTTAACCTCGGGGTTGAGCAGTTTAATTATAATACTGATCATCCTGAGCATCTTGATAAAACGCCGTATTTTTATGATTACCCGCTTGGGCTCCAACCTACTTTCAACCGAGTTGGTACTATTACGTATAGATTTACGAAACTTGGTGAGGTTAGACATGGTCTTATTTCATATTTCATTTCAATGAATGAATATTCTAGGTTGATTCCCGTTAGTCTATAAAGTTGTCCGTGTGTTCTAGATGCAAAAGCTTACTTTTCTTGATCAAGATATAACCATGTACTTGTTCGTTTTGATATACTATAGGGGGAAATCGCTGTTACATTGATATCAAGATAGATTCTAGAAATAATTGCAAGCCTTTAATTAAAAATATTTTTTCAAAAATTCCAAAAAATATCAACTAATTTTGCAGCCATTCTCGTGGCGACGTTCAACGTAGAAAATATTTATAAAATGTGATAGACTCTTTGAATGAAAGAGTAATAGACTGACCATAAACATACTCTACCAGGATGTATAATCTATATAACGACACCCCCAATAATGTCCAAGCGCTTTGGCCCTCTATTTACCAAGATTGTTCGATGAAGGCGAATATATGATCTAATCTTGAATAATGTGCTTATATGATCTAAGTTTGAATGCATAATTTAATAAAACTTAGTTTTAGACTTGAACCCTTTGAAGCACCTCAAGAAAGTATTTAAATCCCTTTTGATCTTCACATTCCATATAGATTTTTATTAATCAATAGTCTACTTAATTACACAGAATGTTATTCAAGAATTTGTTTGCCGCAAGTGTTTTGCTAATTGGTGGTGTCAATGCACATTTCCATGATGATAACTGTTTTACAACTGTCTCCACTGGTTCATGTACCACGTATAAGTACAGATCTGTTGTTGATAGAGTTACCAAAACCAGTTCTAGTGTTGTATGTAAGACTACTGCAACCCCAACCACTTCATCCACTCCAGTAGTCACTTCATCTACTGTTGCCAACAGTTCTCCAACCGCTGTAACTACCGTTACAAGTGGTTACTGTACCACTTATGTGTTCCAATCAGTTGTTGATAAAGTCACCAAGTCCAGTTCTAGTGTTACATGTCAAAAACCCACTGAAACTTCAGAGACTTCATCTACACCAGCTACCTCATCCACACCAGTAGTTGAATCATCTACCCCCATTATTACTTCATCCACACCAACGGTCGAATCATCCACACCAGTAGTTGAGTCGTCTACACCAATTTTTGCTTCATCATCTGCCAATACTGCCGAAACTGCTGTGACCACTGTTACTAACGGTATATGTACAACTTATGTTTACAAGTCAGTTGTTGATAATGTTACCAAATCTAGAACTAGTATTACATGTCATAAGAATTCTGCAACTCCAACTTCAGAAACCTCATCGGCAGCAGTTACTTCATCGACACCAATTGTTTCTTCATCCGTTCTACCAGTTGAATCGTCTACCCCAGTAGTTGAATCGTCTACCCCAGTAGTTGAATCGTCTACCCCAGTAGTTGAGTCATCCAGCTCAGTTGTTGAATCCTCCACCCCAGTTGAGTCATCTACACCAATTATAACTTCATCTTCTGTTGCTTCATCTTCAGCCAACACTGCCGAAACTGCTGTGACCACTGTTACTAACGGTATCTGTACCACTTATGTATACCAATCAGTTGTTGACAATGTCACCAAGTCTAGAACCAGTATTACCTGTCATAAATCTACTGTAACTCCAACTTCAGCAACATCATCATCTACACCAGTTGCTTCATCTACCCCAGTGACATCATCCACACCAGCTACTTCATCAACACCAATCGTTATATCATCCACACCAGATGCTTCATCTACTTCCCATGGAATCAGCACTTATACAAGTGGTGTTTGCACCACATTTGTTTATGCAACGGTAGTCAACGAATCGACAGTTACTAAAACATCGGTTACATGTTCGCTTGGGAAACCATCATCGACTGCAAGATCGTCAACTTTGGTGACTTCAATGAGTCCAAGTGTATCATCAACATTAGTTCCAAGTTTAACATCAACGGGAGTTACTTCCAGTTCAACTGACAATGGCAGCTGTGTGCCCCTGACAGTTACTGTAACTGCGGCAGCAGCTACAGTTACTGTGACGGATGTTGAAGTACATACAATTATTGTTTAAAATAAGCCATCCCAAGTTCTTAGTTCGGTCCAGTATATTATAAGTTACACCCAGACAAATTCATTTCATTTCTTTTAGTTCAATCCAATAGATTATAAGATTTATACCAACTTCAATTCTTGTTCTTTCTTTCTTTCTTTCTATATGGCAAATTGATATATAAAATACTTCTATAGATAAAATAAATATCAATAGATGTTTGAAGAATGTAGTAAAAGAACAAAAAGAATCAAAAGAGAAGAATTGTGGTAAAACCAGAAAATGGTGTATACTAAATCAACATTAAACGGTCTCTATAAAAAATGTCTCTCTGTCAAAATGTCGTCGAACTAAATATATGTCGTCAAATGACGCATGTCATATAGAAACTCAATTTGCCTAAAAATAGGTTAATAAAATATATTTTTTTCTGTCAGAAAGAAAATATTCCAAAAAAGCCTCTCACGTGACCGATGAAATAGTCATAGTTTAAAAATAGCGGGTCTAGACCTTGTTACCACATTCCAACCATAAATTAATTCTCATATCACCACTTCTGACTCAAGTTGCTATAACTCTAGTTAGCTGATTACTTCTATTGACATCTACACACTCCAGTTACTAAGTACACACCCACACCCATTCACAGCTGCTCACTCTTTGGTACTCCTTAGAAGTTGACAACACACACACCCACTTACATTCCATCTCAATTGTTATCAAGGCAATCATAGTTGCTAGTGGCAAACTACTCGAGTTTCATTAAGAAGGTATAAGAATATCATACAACTCTTCAAACAGAAATTAGAATACTGAAGAGCATTGTTACAAAGAGACCTATTGATACTGTCATTTTATTGTTTTATTATCCTTTAGACAAGTAGTGCACTTATCGGCTTTCCCAGTGATCAATTTTTTACAGATATTGTTGAAGATTGACAATTATTGTGGTCCAATTGCTAGTTTTGCTCATTCAATATTGTCCCATTGCCATTGATTATCACCATTTCCCTTAATTTTATTCCTTTTTGATTTTGTGACACTTTTGATTTTTTTTTAATCATTTTTTTAGACGCGATAATTTTAAAACAATTTTATTACTACTACCACTATCATGAGTCTGCAATCTCCCAATACCAATAGAAATAGTATACTAGGGTGGGTCAAGAACTTTAAGAAATTAACATTGTCCAATGACTCACTTAATGAAATACAGGACGATCAGGACGAAGAACCGTCAACAAATGCCATTTCACATCCCATAAACATCTATCCCAATAATTCCAATTCCAATAATTCCAATATCTTGGGTACTTCCTTTCCCAATTCACCCAAAGCTCAAGAGTTTTTACGACCCCTATTGCACCATAAATCTCGATCTACCAATAATGTCGACAGAGTTAGACTGAATTCCGAAACTAGTCAGAGCTTGAGACAACATCGGGATAGTTTCCTCATGATTAACCCTTTGGTCGACGAGAACTCCAAATACTTTGGTATCCCGCTAAGTTCTGCCATCAACATCGCCCACGCCAAAATATCCATTTTGAATAATGACACAAATTCCAATCAGGTGCTACAATATGGGAAAATCCCCATTGTTGTGGCTAAATGTGGTGTATACCTTAAGAAGAAAGGATTGAATGTAGAAGGTATCTTTAGAGTCGGTGGTTCTTCCAAGAGATTGAAAGATTTACAATTGATTTTCAATTCGCCGCCCGATTTTGGGAAAAAATTGAATTGGGATGGGTATAACGTCCATGATGCTGCATCTATTTTACGAAGATTCCTTAATGCATTACCAGAACCATTGATTTCGTTGGATTTATACGAAACTTTCCGTGCTCCATTAAGCAATCGACCTCGAATCATTAATTACATGAAATTCAAAGCAGAAAATCCCCATAAGTCGTTAAAAGATATCGATTCCATAGAGTTGTTCGAAATTAATAATTCCAATGTCAATTCCACTTCCAATTCCAATGTTGATTTACCCAATTTACAAGAAGTCAATCACAAGAAGAATCGAAAAAATTATAAAAAATTAACCAAAGATGTGCATAATGCTATCCAGGAATATAAAATACTAGTCGATCAATTACCCTTGCTATCGAAACAATTATTATTTTATATTTTGGATTTATTAGCCATGGTGCAAAACCATGCTGCCGAAAATCTCATGAGTTCAAGAAACTTGGCAGCCATTTTCCAACCGTCAATTTTGTCACACCCAAATCATGATTTGGATCCTATAGAATATGCATTATCGCAAGTGGTTGTGGAATTTTTAATACAATATGCGTACAAATTGCTACCAAATCAACAAGAATTGAAAAAGAATGTGTCAAATAAAAACCTCAGTCAATTGAATTCCACCAGTAAATTGAATTTACAATCGAGTTCAATAGTTGCAACTTCTTCATCAACCGACGAATCAGAGAAGCCAAAACCAGCAAGTCTGTTAATACCGCCAACATCGTCTTCTAACTTCAGACGTCAACACTCACGATCAGTGAGTTCAAACCGAGAAGAAGATTATGTTTCTACAAATATAGGTCAAGTTGAGAAACCATATATAGATTCAGAGGGTGATTACCATATGCAAAATTGTTCTGACGGCAGTAGTGATGATGAAGCATTACCAAAAATCAATGAGGGGACGGCGCCTCCCCCAGATATTGTGGTGGAATCAGTAGAGCATAAACAAGAAGGAGACGAATTTGTCGATCCACCACAAGAAGAAATCACCCCAGAAGAAATTGCTGTGAATACACCCGAAGAAATGAAATTTGCTGTAGGAGAAGATACCCTCAATTCGGCTACACCAGAAGTGATCCAATTGAAATCTCCAGAAACAGATGAAATGAAATTTAATGGTGCTACGATAAAGTCAGATGTGTAAGAACTTCTTGTGAATAACAAAAAATTTGTTGTTCTAAAATTTCGTGTTATGTCTTATGATTATATGGTATTGGTATTATTAGAAGTATAGCTATATGGCTAGTGTAGTTTATTATTGTGTATATTTAAGATTCCTTTGTATTATATATGTTTGATTATAAGAGAAACGTCGTGTGGTGGTAAAATTTTGATATTTTTCAGTTTGTATGTATTAAGGCTAAGAACTAGTAGTGATTGAACAAAACACTAGTAATATGTCGTCAGATGAAGATAAACGAGATTTAGAAGAAGAGGTCGATGATTTGTTTGGAGATGATGAAGAAGTACCGTTGGTTGAAGAGCCAGAAGATGATGATCAAGTTGAACTGAGACGTAGACGCCCAGTTTCCAATGACGATGATGATGACGAGGATGATGAAAATGAAGATGACGCAGAATCAGAAGCAGATTTGAAGACTATTGATATTTCCCTTCCACGACATGCAATTTCTGCCAAACCCGAAGAAGATACATATACTATCAAAATGCCAGTGTTTTTAAATGTCGAAACCCATCCTTTCGACCCCAATGAGTTCAAAGACAAAGTTAAACAATCTGCTGAAGATAAGTCAGGTACTGAGAAACAAATATACTCCGAAATGGTTTCTGAGAAATTGTTAAATGAGAATACTATCAGATGGAGATATTCCAATATTGGTGAAGAGATTATCAAACAGTCGAACGCCCATTTTGTCGAATGGGACGATGGGTCATTATCGTTGAAGATCGGACAAGAAATGTTTGATTTCAAGGATATTCCCTTATTTGATTCTTTCTTAGTGAAAGCACATGATTCGAAGGAAATCATCCAGAGTGACAGTATGATAAATAAAACAGTTAATCTTTTGCCCACATCTACATTAACATCAACCCATAGAAGATTGACTGCCGCCGTCAAGTCAATCCAACAGAAAGATCGTATTTTAAACACTTTGACTAAAGATGATCCAATGTTGAAACAAAGAATTGCCGACGAAACTGAAAGGAAAACCTTAAAAGCCAGAAGACAATTGGACGCTAAAAGAAGGTTACAGGAAGAAAGAATGGAAGCAAGAGCCACCAGTCCTTCGTTGAATGAACCTACATACCAACGATTCGCCAGAACTTATGGTGAAGATGAGTATGATGAAGATGATTTTGTAGCTGGAGACGATGAAGAGTTGGACGAGGAAGAGGAAGAAGAAGATGAAGAAGAAGAGGAAGATGAAGAGGAAGCAAGAAGAGCCGATCGTCTTAAACAATTGAAAAATGAAGGTGCAGCTAAATATAGACAACCTTCAGAAGAACCAGAACAGAGAAAGAAACGAAGAATCATTGAAGATGATGAAGATGAAGATTGAAGTGAAAATTAGTTAAATAAAAATTAAACTATGAAAATTTAAGCTTCCCTTTCAAGCGAAAGTTGACGATCGCGCTGGAAAATTGTTAACCCAATGTAAAAGTAGTAATAGTTTAGAATTCATTGTATACTAGCAAATATGTTTAAGAAATCGTTAAGAATTTTACTATTGGGAGCACCTGGCTCTGGGAAAGGAACCCAAACCGGAAAATTATTGAAAAATTTCCCAAATCTTCATACATTATCGAGTGGAGATATTTTGCGTACTCAAATTTCACAACAGACACCCGTGGGGATTGAAGCTCAGAGGTATATCAAAGATGGTGGGTTAGTACCCGATAAAACAATGGTTAACTTGATTACCAGCCATATGAAGCAAAACAATTGGTTGAATGCTGAAAGCAATTGGTTATTGGACGGATTTCCCCGGACATTACCACAGGCCGAGGTTTTGGATCAAGTGTTAACTCAACTGGACTGTAATTTAAACATGGTCGTTGAGTTGGATGTTGATCAGAAGGTTATTCTCGATAGAATCGAAGCGAGATGGATCCATGCTCCGAGTGGCCGAGTATATAATTTAGATTATAATCCTCCAAAAGTACCTTTTAAAGATGACGTTACTGGCGAACCATTAACTAAACGTGACGACGACACTGCTGCCGTATTCCAAGCTAGATTGGATACATACAACAAACAATTGGCTCCTTTGAAAGAATTCTACACTGAAAAAGGAGTGTTCCACGCTGTCAGTGGTAACACTTCCGATATAATTTATCCTAAATTACACGACTTGATTTTGAAGAATTTCGGTTAGCCCTTGACCCATCTTCACTTCATTTGTCGTTCATTTTTGCTTACTTTTACCCTGGCGGATCGTTCGTTATGAAATTTCTAGAAAAAAACATGTATATATCTATTTAGAATCACTAGAATTTTAATATTATAGCTACTTACAACTTATTCCTTCAATTTCTCCTTGTAATCGTTTAATTCTTCATTTTACAACCATGTTCAAAACCATCTCAAATCAGTTTGTGCGGTGAGGAAATATTTCCCCTAGGATCTTTGGCTGCTAGATCGTTTACTTGCCATTAGAACATCAGTGTTGAGTACTTTAGACTATGAAGTTCTATATCGATGATCTACCAGTGTTGTTTCCCTATCCCAGGATTTATCCTGAACAGTACGCGTACATGTGTGATATCAAGAAGACTTTAGATGTGGGTGGTAATTGTATATTGGAAATGCCTTCAGGTACTGGTAAGACTATCAGTTTGTTATCCTTAACAGTTGCATATCAAATGCATTACCCAGAACATAGGAAAGTGGTGTATTGTTCTCGTACAATGTCTGAAATTGAAAAGGCGTTGATCGAATTGAATTCTTTGATGGAATTCAGACTGAAGGAATTGGGCTATATCGAAGAGTTTAGAGGGTTGGGGTTGACTTCACGTAAGAATTTGTGTATCCACCCTACTATATCCCAGGAACGTAAAGGAGCAGTTGTCGATGAAAAATGTCGAAGAATTACTAATGGTCAATTACGTGAAAAAATAGAAAAGGGATTGGTCACGGAAGAAATGCAACAAGCAAACCCGGAAACAAATTCGATATGTGAATTCCATGAAAACTTGACGCCCATGGATCAACATGATTTAATTCCAAATGGTGTTTATTCTTTTGAAGGTTTGATCAAATATTGTAAAGAGAACAAAACATGCCCATATTTTACAGTAAGGAGAATGATTCCATTTTGTAATATTATTATTTACTCATATCATTATTTACTAGATCCAAAAATTGCTGATCGAGTCTCCAAAGAATTGTCCAAAGATTCAATTATTATTTTTGATGAAGCGCATAATATCGATAATGTTTGTATCGAATCGCTATCACTAGATTTAACCGATGATACGTTGAAACGAGCTACCCGAGGAGTGAATAAATTGGCAGATGCGGTTGATGTTATGAGAAGACAAGATTCGGCAAAACTACAACTGGAATACGAGAAGTTAGTCGAGGGTTTACGACAAGCCGAAATTGACCGAGAACAAGAATTGTTTATGGCCAATCCCGTACTACCCCAAGACTTGCTAGATGAAGCCATTCCCGGGAACATTCGAAAGGCCGAACACTTTATTTCGTTCTTAAAACGTTTCATTGAATATTTGAAAACAAGGATGAAGGTATTGCACGTCATTTCGGAAACACCATTATCGTTTTTACAACATTTGAAAGAACTCACATTTATTGATAAGAAGCCACTACGATTCTCCGCTGAAAGATTATCGTTATTGGTAAGAACATTAGAATTGGATGATATTGAAGATTTTACGGCTGTGAAGGATATCGCTACATTCGCCACGTTGGTTAGTACCTATGAGACTGGATTTCAATTAATCTTGGAACCTTATGAAACCGAAGGTTCGACTGTTCCTAACCCCATATTGCATTTCACATGTTTGGATGCCTCTATAGCAATTAAACCAGTGTTTGAAAGATTTTCTTCGGTGATAATTACATCGGGTACCATTTCACCATTAGATATGTACCCAAAAATGTTAAATTTCGAAACAGTTATCCAAGAATCGTATTCCATGACATTGGCACGTCGATCATTTTTACCCATGATTGTCACAAAAGGTTCTGATCAAGTATCTATTTCGTCTAGATTTGAAATTAGAAATGATCCATCGGTCGTCCGTAATTATGGTTCGTTGTTGATTGAATTTTCTAAAATAACACCCGATGGTATGGTGGTATTCTTCCCATCATACTTATATATGGAGTCGATTATTTCAATGTGGCAAACCATGGGTGTTTTAGATGAGGTCTGGAAATATAAATTAATTCTTGTCGAGACTCCAGATGCACAAGAAACATCATTAGCGTTGGAAACTTATCGTAAAGCATGTGCAAATGGTAGGGGTGCGGTGTTATTATCTGTTGCTCGTGGGAAAGTTTCTGAAGGTATTGATTTTGATCACCATTATGGACGTACAGTTCTAATGATTGGTATTCCATTCCAATATACCGAATCTCGTATATTGAAAGCAAGATTGGAATTCATGCGTGATAATTACCAGATTAGAGAGAATGATTACCTTTCGTTCGATGCTATGCGACACGCAGCACAATGTCTAGGTCGGGTTTTGAGAGGTAAAGATGATTATGGTATTATGGTTCTAGCGGACAGAAGGTTTTCTCGAAAGAAAAATCAATTACCTAAATGGATTGCCCAAGCATTGAATGATTCAGACACCAACTTATCTACAGATATGGCACTTGCCACTGCTAAGAAGTTCCTCCGAAGTCTAGCCCAACCAACAAATCCTAAAGATCAAGAAGGTGTGAGTGTTTGGAACGAAGTACAGTTGTTAGAATATCAAAAGTTGCATGAGCTGAAGGAAGTTGAGAAGATTGCAGAAGTAAAGGTGGCTGATGACTTTATGGAAATTGACGATGATGATTTTGATTTATTGTGAAGATGTTTATAGTATGAAACAATCAATGCGAAAAATTATACCACTGTAGAATATAGTTTATGAGTAGCAACAAGTATGTACCATTGATACTAGATATTGGGTCTCGATATATACAAGCAGGAATTGCAGGTGAAGCCCAACCGTCGGTACTGGTATCTACAGCTTTACCTAATGTGAATGGTGTATCAATTGATCAATTTCCACCATTGTTTGAAATCAATGAGTATGCCTTGGATAAAGATCAAAAGGAGGAATTGTATAGCAAGCTACGCAAGAATGAGCATTATGATAGGCTAGCTAAACTATATTCTGCTGAAGTCCACAACTGGCTAGATATGAGCGATGAGGTTGCACTACAAATCAAGTTGGATCAAGTATTCACAGAATTAGTATTGAATCCACGATCCTGTAAGGTTGTTGTAATAGATCGAGACTTTTCAGCATTGACCAAGATGAAAGTGTTGAATGTCTTGATCAACAAAATCAATATCAAATCAGCAATTTTTCAACCAGAACCGATCATATCAGTAATTGGTGCTAACGTCGAAAACGGAATTGTCATTAATCTTGATTGGGATCGTGCGACTGTTTGTTCAGTTGTAGACTTGAGGGTTACATCTACTAAGGAACTCCCCCAAAGATATACTGGAATGGGACTACATTATTTGATTGTACTAAAATTAATTGAATCGGGAAATGATTTGGTAAATGATGTTAATTTGTTTGATATAATACAAGAACTGATTTCCAAGGTATACTTGGAAGGTTATAGACCCGAGCATTATGAAGATTATGAAAATTCTTCCATTCCAATTGACCTTTTCCATGACTTGTTCCAAGAATTATATTTTCAAGAATCTACAATATACGAAGCTGTAGAATCATTGATTAACAAGGCACATATTGACTCACGGAAGTTATTACTCGACAATGTTGTATTTACAGGTGAAATAACCAAAGTTCCCGGATTTAAATTGAGATTTCTTGAAATACTCAAGAAACAATTGTCAGTTGAAGGTACATTTACATTAGGCAGTTGGAGTGGTTGTTCATTATATATTTCAACAAAACTAATCCACAATGGTAGCAAGTGGGATGAAATACAATACACACGAGAGAGTTTACTGAAGTATATTTCATCAGATAGCTACAAATTAGCGGCAATAGATAATAATTAACTATACACAATACGCTTCAGCATATACATCATCAAGATCGAATTCATAATCAGTATCATCACCAACCAAACTTTGATCAAGGTTGGCTAAATACTTTGCCCAAGGACGGGTTAAAAAATAATTTCTTGGGTTTGACCATTGCCAAAAACTGGGTTCATCATAACCCAAATCTTTCAATTTTTCATCAATCAAACGTTCATGTTCAATTTGGTCTATTGGATTTAATTCGTCAGTCAAGATACTTAATAAATTGATTTCGTCTTGCGTCAATTCTTGGAAACTAAAGGGGACAACCCGATTGGATTTTGGGATAGTAGTCTTGTGCAAGTTGAATGGGGTGTCATCAACAATCAATGGTTTTTCCATCTTGCAAGCTGAATTGGTGATGATTGTGGGATAAATGGAATCTTCTAATTTTGAAATCGAAGGTATTAAAGCCGAAAAATGCAGATACTCGTAATTCAATAAAGGACTAGCTTCATAAAACACTTCATCGGTAGAACAATCATCTGGAAGATACGATTTCAAAGATGCCACACTAGTGTTTTTAAAAGTATATGGATTGACTTGTTTAATTTGGGAAAGATTTGGTGAGTCTGGAACTAAAGGAGCATTAACCACTTTGGCCATAGTCTTCGGATGCCATGGCGAGGTGCCAACCTCACACACATTCTCTTGGTTTCTAGATATCATGATGAAGAATAAAAATAGTTTCGTACCTATTTGTAAACCAAGCGGAAATATGAAAAATGAAAACCCATTAAAAAATCACACAAATGGAAATTCTATAGTTAATGAAATACCTATAAGATTATCTCCACCTATTAGTAGACCAATCATTCCATCATGATAACCAAATACCTTCTCAATTCAATTTCCAATTCCAATTGACTAACCTACCAGCACAGAAAAGACTCAATTCTCCCTGATTAATGAAATCACCCTCTCTCTCACTTCAAATCAGATTTCATATAATTACCGACATAGTCTTGTAAGTATTGGTTTTCATTTTCGTACTTCTCACATACGAGTTTGGTATCACGAATATTTTCAATTAAGTGGGAAAGTTTGCCCTTCAACAGTAAGATCTGGTCTATTTTCTCCTGTTTCAGCAAATCCGAATGATCATTGACTATAGCAGATGATTTATCATCTGTTGCTGGTACTTGTAATAAATTGTCTGATTTCTGAGAATCCAAAGGTATCTCTTCCAAATCTTCCAGTTTTTTTTCTGTAATATCAGTTTCACCTGAATTATCTACTGTATCTGTTACTTCCAACTCAGTATCGGTCATATTCTTAGTGTAATTACCTATTTACTCTTCTGTAGTACTTTGTTTTATTCTTGCCATAGTTAAGACCAAAATTGATTCCACACGACCTACAATCATTTCCAACCGCAATATCAATCATTCAAACTAATACTACTATTAAACACAACCATCGAAACATGTCTTGGGATGGGTTTAAGAAAGCAGTTGTAAGGGCAGGTAACTCTGTTTCTGTCAAAGACGTAGACAAAACAATTGATAAGGATTTCGATGTTGAAGAGAGAAGATACAAAACATTAAAGACTAATGGTGACAATTTACACAAGGCAGCCAAGGGGTACCTTGATAATTTACGTGCTGTGACGGCAGCACAAGTGACAATTGCTGAGATTGTTAACAATTTGTACGAAGAAGCTAAACAAGGGCCAAATACCTCATCATATTCCAATTTGGGACAGGTGTATTTGCAATGTGTCAGGGAATTGGACGAGGAGACAGTTAAACAAGTGGATGGACCTTTCCGGGAAACGATTTTGGATCCGTTGGCCAAGTTTTCAGGCTATTTCAAGGAAATTGACGAAGCTATTAAGAAACGGAGTCATAAGAAATTAGATTACGATCAAGCCAAGGCCAAAGTGAGGAAATTGATTGATAAACCAGCTAAAGATGCTGCTAAATTGCCTCGTGCTGAAAAAGAATTGACTGTAGCTAAAGATATTTTCGATCAATTGAATGAACAATTGAAGGCAGAATTACCTTTACTTATATCGTTGCGAGTACCTTACTATGACCCTTCATTTGAAGCTTTGGTCAAGATTCAATTAAGGTTCTGTACTGAAGGATACTCGAGATTGGCACAAGTTCAACAATACTTGGACCAGACTTCCCGTGATGAGTATGTCAATGGACAATTGGACGGCAAGATTGATGATTTGATTGTGCAAATGAACCTGTTGAATATCGCGGCGTTGGGAGTCAAATGAGAAATGAAGAAATAGAATATATAATATTTTGTAATACACAAACTAGTAGGAGGCTACTATAGAATGATAAACTAGATATGAAAAGACAATACTTACGTAATTAATATTATATTATCTAAAGGTAGTAACAGAGAATTGAACCATAGTTGAACAACAATTGTAAACAAGATTGACGAAATTGCATCTTGTAAATTATTATTATTAAGCCCGCCCTTTTCTTCATAAATCTAAAGATATACATGAGGCACTGTTTTAATCGATTACACTATCCAGATTATAATGGCTGAGAAAAAATTGCACATGCGAAGGTACCATAGCAGTTATTTAACAAACAGTGGCAGCATTACACTAAAGTTATTTAGATCTCATTAGAACGTCGCCTAATATTACCATAACTTATAAATATACATCGGCCTTTAGTAAATCTATTTTATTAGAAGTATTTTTTCTAGAAGTCTTGTTTACTTGTTCTAGTACCGCAAATAGAAGGAAATATTTGCGAGATTAATTCCAACATGTTTGGGCGGTTAAAATAAGAACCCGAAATAACCTTTGGCACAGCTAAAAGTTTAATTTAGAAAGTCATCAATTTCATGTAAACGTTTACCATGAATAGAAACAAGGAAAAAGATCAACCTAGAACTATCTACTATTAACTTCCTTTCTACTAATTACCACCCCTTTGAACAGCCCATTAATATGCTCAATTGATTTGTAGAGGACTGAAAAAATAAAAGCACTACATAGGCCTTACTACAGTTTCCATTGTTCGCAGTAATTGTTTCGTAATTTCTAACAATAGGTTAGTCAGTAATCGAGAGGTAAACTACTGGGTATATATATATCTATATCTACTATCTACTATCTATTTAGTTATTCTTCTTTGCTAGCTCTCTCTACATTTAATGGAGTTCTTGTGCATATCCGTTTGTTAAATCCGAAGAAAAATCTCACTTAGAAAATTTGAGGGTTTTACAACCATTTAACAACCATCACACACCACACACACACTAGCTCAGAAGACTAACACAACACCACATTAGGATGGAATAGAGATGGGCCACTACAGGAGATTGACTATTAACTATATTTCAATAGTCTTGACTTGTCCTAGGTGTATCATTTTGATTCCAGCAGTGATATTGTTTATACTATCCTACAATGTATTATACGAGTTCTCTGTCAAGGAACTTAATATGAAGTTGGCTTCCGTATTCAATAACTATTATACTTTAATTAATCATGAATATATTACCTTGCACGAGGAGAGCAATTTCCTTACTAAAATCACCTTTGAAGGGAATAATTTATTATCATTAGCTAATTTGAATTTATTGAATAGTACTATAGTACAGGGTGGTAATGATATGTTGGTATTGTCTCCACTAGACAATTTCCCTATTGATTTATCTAATAGATTCACACGAAGACAATTACGATCGATTCAGAGCTATTTATTGAAGTTTTTCAATTACGATTTAATCAATAGATTACCTTACTTATACTTTAACAAGATAAGTTTGGTCAATGATTTAATCGATAAGGTTGCCACTTTATCTATTTATATCGTTCATGCCCCTGAAACATTGCACATTGATACCAATTTACCTTTCACAACACAAAAATTCTCCAACAAGTCACAAATCGCCAATTTCATCAATTATTATAATTACCAACACAATTTAGGGACGATTTACCAGTTTATCAACTTTTCGAACTACCTGCTACTCTTGGTCATGGTTGTTTATTGCATTTACATTTATATTGCCTTGGCAAATCAACATCGAATAAGATCGAGTTTTGGTCTTTTGGTAGGCTGGTTTTTCCTTGCTTGCACCTCCGCTGCTGCGTCAGTCAATTTGACGGCAAAATTTAATGGCACTTGCTGGAAATTGCTCTTTGAACCAACAACCGCATTCACAAAATTGTCCTACATATTCATTATCATGATCATATCGGCCAACAACTTATTCAAAATCATCAGCCATGTCACCAATAAACAGGGGAAATTGCATTCACAACTTTTGTCTTTATATATCAACAAGTGGTATCTACCCTTGACTTTCCCCAATATGTTGTATAGAGTTTTATCGCTTGCAAGTTTTATTGTTTTTAATCGAACCTTCAATCATCAGTTTGGTCATGCGTCGTTTGCATCAACAATGAATAAAATCGATTTATCCTGCCAAGCTTTCATTTATTGTTTTATTTTGGATTTCTTGATGCAATCATCTTATTTAATTGGTATCATCGTCATTGACACCAAGAGAATCAGTTTAACTGAGGTTATGAAAGCTAAACCTAGGGAAGATGAATTATTTGACGATAACCTTGACACTGAAAATATATTTGAAGGTGCCAACATTTTCTCAAGGAATCTTTTACAAATGAATTGTTTTTTACGTCCAACATGTGGATATAGATTCAAATTGGGCCACGCGTTATTGAAAGTTCGATACGAAACAAATTCGATATTACTTGGATTCACAATTGCTTTTTTAGCCGTTGCAGGATTTATTCATTCTATTATGATTCTCCCTCGCCCGTTAGAAGAGATAATTGATCCTACTATAGTCGCTAAAGCCTCCTTTTCAGCATTATATTATTTGGAATTAACCTCGATTTTATCATTCGCCCTTGCAATCTGCTTATTGATATTCAAATTAACAAAATCTTACACAATGAATCAATTTATACGACTAGATTCTAGTGATTTTGAAGTCGAGAAAAAGGTTTTCAATAATATAGAATTGGAAAATGGCCATACCTTAGATATTATCCGAGTGAAAACAAATCCTAGTGCATCATTTGTTATCTCAATAGGATTGGATCACAAAATATTTATATGGAGTCCATTGGCCAAAGAAACTTGTCCAATTAATATTGCCACTACATTCACCATTGAGGAGACTGAAGATTTAGATAATCCGTTATACATCAACAAACTAGCATTACCCCAGAAATCATACTTAGAAAGTAGTTTTCAAAACTTACGATTAAATGAAAAGCATAAACAATATTCCAGCCAAGACAAAGTTCAAAGATATCTTGAATTTTCGTCAGATATCATAGAGGAAACTAATACCTATTCGAGAAAGAATAGTACACATGCATCATCAGATGATTTATCGAGTTATATAAATGACAGACCCATTTCACCAACTACAGCAAAGATTCATACTATTACATCACCCGCAACATCAATAGTGCCTTCTGTAGCGCGAATCACCAAAGAGTTTTGGCCAGTCAATCACGTCAACATATCTGATGATGGTAACTATATTATATTATTAAACCAAAAATATGGATTGATTAAATGTTACGAACGAAAACAATTAAAATATATCTGGGAATGTGAATTACCACGAGAATTTTTAAAGCTAATTCAAGAAAATCGATTCAAGATTTTGGAATCATTTTTTAGAAAGAAAACGGTGCCCGGGTTTTTAGCTCGTAAAATTTTACAACGAAAACAATTGGATAAAACAATACGACGAGGGTCTGAAGTATCATTGGCTTCGATGAGTTCTACCGTCAATGGAAATTTCCCACCACCACCACCACAAAGATTTGTACCCTCAAACGACAAACCACTAAATGATGAATTGAATAAATTGCAAAAAGAAGAATTTATCATGTTGTTAGAAACAGGACACGGATTGATTATTAATTGTCTCGATGGAGCGAAAAAGCATTTCAACGTATTGGCAAGTGCATATCCAGATGCTTATAGAGAGATGAAGTTGCTATCGGCCAAAAAAGTGGTTACTCCTCGTATCAATGATCGAATTGTATTCCAAGTTGCCAATGTATGCGATTTAATAATCGCTACTGCGGTGAATAACAATTGGAAATTCCGTGTATTAACTATAAGAGACGGGTATTATAATCAACAAATTTTGCCAATTTCACAAGAAGTTGGCAATATTGTCAATAATAATGATTTTACTGCAGTATATAATTCTCAAGTTGCTCCTAAAAAACCATTGCCAATCCAGCCACCAAAATTAATTGATTCTAATGTCCAGATTAATAAACCCACTTTAGTCACGGTACAGTTTGTGGGTATGGTTGTTCGAGTTAAGAATTTAATTGCCGAATTGGTAGATATTCAAACTGGGATTATATTAAAATCATTTACTGTTGGAAGATTCAAAACGAATTCATTTCGGGTTACACATTCGGAACCAACACATTGTAAATTCTGTGGCTGTGCATGTATTCAATCATTTTCGATTGTATATGAAGATTATGATACCACCACAGTAATTATGCATACTTTCAAAATTGACATTCCCAAATCAAAAAACAATATATGTTTACGTGTTGAAAGAGATCCTCGAGAAATTAGGTGTATCGGATTCAACGCAACCACCGAGCAACAATATTGGTATGACGATATTGAAGGATGGGAAGTAACAGATGTGAATATGATTATTGGTATGAAGAAGATTCCTGAACCCGAAGTTATAGTATGTACTCCAAGCTATGATAAACCCAATTTCAATCAATTAACTGAAACTACCGGTCTACAAAGTTTAAGAAATCGAAACAAGAAATCTGTCAAGGCAAAACCTCAATCTTTACTATGGAAAGGTTTTATAATCACTGCATCTGATGGGAAATTAGTTGATTACGAGTTACCTGATACAAAAATTGACAAGATGAATTTGTCCACAAGTAAAATCAATTGCATTGAAAAGTATGGATATAAATCAATCATTGTTAATATTTGCAACATCCTCGAGATATTTTATTTAGGGAATGATAAATTGATTGAAGATGATATTTACTATTCGGGGAATAAAGCGGATGTGTGGTCAATATTGGAGGATGAGGCTAGGAAGGACCCATTACAAAGCCGTCCTAACCAAACAGTTAACAGTGAGTTATTATTTATTAACAAAAGACGTAAAATGAGAGATCGTACCCAGATGTTACCGGTTTAGTCATTGTTTTTATTGTATACCAATCAGCATTAGTTTAATAATAATTAGTCATAATTGTTTTTCTATAGTAGAAATTTCAAAGCCCTTGTTCCTAAAATTTCCTGCTTCCTTTCCTGCAAACTCCGTGATTCATTGCTTTTTGTTGCATAATCCGAGAATCCCAAAGCCCGCGGAATTTGATTCTGTTGCATATATAACCAGAAGAATTTTGCAGCTAAGTTGAAAATTATAAACAAGTAACAACAATACAATGAAGATTATCACAGAAGAAGAAAAGCAAGCTCACAAACAACACGTTTTAATAGAAAACATCAAAGGGTGTGCCGTAGGGGCCATGGCGGGTATTGGATTAATTCAATATTTCAAACGAAGATATCCTGTTAGATACAATACATTGTCCATGTCGGTCAAGTCTGGTATGTTTGCTATCCCTACTATTACCATTGGTGCATTTTTTGCGGATGATGGGTCAATTAAATTCGATCATGACAAGTATCAAGGGGATTATAAAATTAAAATCCAACAAGAAAAACAAGAATTATATGATAAATTGAGCACACAAGAAAAGATTTTGCATAACGTCAATGAAAACAAATATGCATTGATTGTTTCCGCTTGGGCAGCCTCCTTATATGGGTCTTGGAAAGTGGTGGATCGTGATTTATACATGTCCAAATCTCAAAAACTTGTCCAGGCAAGAGTCTATGCCCAAGCTATTACCGTGGTTTTGTTATTGTCGACTATTTTATTGTCAATGCAAGAATCTAAGATTAAGGCTAAACAACCTGCTGCAATTCCTGAATGGAAGAGATATTTGGCAGAACAAGAAGCTATTAAGAAACA
>JANIVU010000043.1:0-19449 GCA_030557765.1 Suzukiozyma candida
TTTTTTTGCAACCTCTTTTCTAGAAAATTCGAGAACGATCGGTATGCGAAGTTTGTTTACCATGTAGGTTGATTATGTAGGTATTGAACTAGAAGAAAGATCTCACGACAGATGATTGGGCTAGAGTACGTATGGTGATTTCTAGCAATAGCCAATAACCAATAATTGGTGATGGTTAACCAGGTACAAAATAACCCATAAACCAAAAGTTGAAAACAGGCTACACACATAAAGTTCCTGCGGGTCATGGTTACAAAGAAGGTTAGTTGACAACTCATATATTTGTATAGATCTAAGAAACACCTAAGAATAAAAAAAAAACACCCAGAGACAATGATTTCGAAATGAATCAAGCGACATATCTCACAACATGTTTTATGGGGAATACTACCACAAGCCATAACACCCAAACATCAAGGGCGATGCCTGGAAACCAACTGATTGGATCATTCAGGGTATCGCGTTGGTAAAATCGAGCTACTATGTTCAATAACAACCTGAATCCAAACGAAGCGGTGTATGAATTATACACGGCCAGTCTCCAATAATCATCTAATTTTCCAGAATGCACCAAAAGGTAGAGGATGGAACTTGCAAAACAGAGATGACGGTGACAGGTGCGAAGGAAGTTGACTTTTCTGTCGACCTCTTCATTTTTAGCTTCAACCCTTTTATTTTCTGCTTCTATCAAGCCGAATGTAAGAAATCCGGCTTCAATTGCTTTGACGCTTGCACGCGATTGTAAGTAGTGTTCGAACATTGCTTTAATCCTGGCATCTATTTTTTCATGTTCTTCTATAGTTGAATCCGGGTTTGCTCTACATGCATCGAGATCTTCACTAAGTTGCATAGCTTTGATTTCTAAATCATCCCAATCGATTCTTTTAAATTTATCAAATTCAATGACTGCCTTTTCAATTACATCA
Organism: Suzukiozyma candida; assembly: GCA_030557765.1. Lineage (NCBI taxonomy): Eukaryota > Fungi > Ascomycota > Pichiomycetes > Serinales > Debaryomycetaceae > Suzukiozyma > Suzukiozyma candida. Next base: position 927 of record JANIVU010000043.1, read on the forward strand.
ACACTATTCCCGGGAATTTGAGAATCAACTTCGTCATTGGTTGAATTTCCTGCATTGATCTGTTCCATTTCAGTTACAAATTCACCAAAAGCTTTGTCTCCCTCAACCTCTAAATTTTTACTTGCAAATTCAACTGACGACAGTGTTTGGCTTTGGTCGACATAACTAGAGCTTGCAGTAGCTCTTACCTTGTCCTTTTTGCCTTTAGTAGTATTCATTTGAGATTCCTTCTTGTTGGTGGTGGTCATATTGTGATAAGAAAGAAGTGGTGGTAAAAATGGTTGTAAGAATTTTTGTGGTATTTATAGCCCCTGAAAATACCACACCACTTAAATTACAACCATTCACAATTTAATAGTCTTATTGTATATATATCATTGTAGCTTATACAATATAATCTATATATCATACTGCTGGTATTGACTCCAACTCATACCGACCCTTTTGGGTTACACATAGTAATGGCTAAATACAACTATACCTGTATGGTTTGAATCAAGCTGTTAATTTTCAAGAACCAACTCTGTAGATCTAATTCACTAATCTTGCCTAAAAAACCACTTTATGATGGTCTAGTCTTATCTACAACACCACTTCGTGGTGTCATGGCGTTTCATACACTTTTTCTATATCTAAAATAACTCATAAACCAAAAGTTGAGGAAGGATACAAGCTAAAAGTTCCCTAAAATAAGGTCATAGTTACACCGAAGGTTAGTTGATAATTCATATTTATGTATAGATCTAAGACACACCTAAGAATAAAAAAAAACACCCCCAGAGACAATGATTACGAAATGAATCAATTGACATATTTCAGAACAAGTATAACGGGGAATAATACCAAGCAAAGTATATTCCAAAAACATCTAGGGTGATGTTTGGGTACCATCTGATTGAATCAATCGGGGTGCCCCATTGGTAGAATCGAGCTGCTATATTCAACAACAACCTCAATCCAAGTAATCCTATCCATAAATTATATATGACCAGTCTCCAATAATCATCTAAATTTCCAAAATGGACCAAAAGTAAAAGGAAGATATTTGCAAAACCAAGATAACTGTGGCAGGTGTGAAGGAAGTTGACTTTTCTGTCGGCCTCTTCATTTCTAGCTTCAACCATCTTCCTTCTTGCTTCTTTTGAGGGATTCAATTGTAAACAAAGCTCAAGAATATCGGTTTGTATTGATGTGATAAGTTTTTGCATTTTAGCAACTTCTTCTGCCACTGATTCCAGTTGTGAATTACATGCATCTAAATCTTCTCTGAGTTGTTTAACTTGGGTTTTCAAATCGATTCTCTGATTGCTATCTGATTCAATGGATTCCAATTCAATTGCTTCGTTTCCCTCAACCTCTAACATTTTACTTGCAAGTTCAACTAACAACAGTGTCTGGCTCTGATCGTCGTTGGTGGTCATATTATAAAGAAAAGTGGTTATAATCTTTTTGGTGGTAAAAATTAAAAATTTTGTGGTATTTTATAGCCCCTGAAGAAAGCATCACATCACTTATTATTTTCTTAAGGAGAAAGGGTTAACAGTCACTCACAGTGTAATAGTCTTATGGTATATATCTCATCTAGCTTACAACTATAATTTATATATCATGTGTTACTGCTGATATTGACTCCAACTTTGCCCCAGAAGAAGAGATAATTCAAACCCCACACCAGGTATTGGACCCAGAATATGTGGACATGGGAAGGTTCAATAAATGTGTAACGTGTCTCATGTAGTATTAAGTAGCTATAATGAAATAAAGAAATAAAGAAATAAGAGTGATTTTTCAGCAATTAAGTACCACAATATGTTGAAAATAAGTTAGTAGTCCTACCAACCGTTGGTATCAATAATGGTTAAATGAAATTATATCTAAGGGTTTAAAAAACGCTACTTATCTGTAACAAATAGTAATCTAATTCAATTTACCTACAAGATCACTTCGTGTTATAAACCAATACAATCTACAACACCACTTTGTGGTGTTCTAGTTCACCGATATTACTACACCACCACGAAGTGGTGGTGTTTTCATACACTTTTCTTATATTCTATTATACACGATGCAGATAATGGACATAATCTATAAAACTAACACCTGGAACACCTGGTTCTTAAATAAACACCACTTCGTGGTGTTGGGAATGATCTACTTAATATATTTAGCAAACCTCTCCACCTCCCCCTTACTCCCCATCCAGATCCCCGATTTATCATGAATACCCTTTGGCAAGATATCCAAGATCCTCTCCCCCTTATCATTAACACAACTTCCGCCAGCTTGTTCCATCAACATAGCCATGGGGAAACATTCATAAAGAATTCTCAATTTCCCATTTTTCGATTTAGTATCAGCAGGATAAGCAAAGATCCCCCCGTAAAGCAAGGTACGATGGACATCAGCCACCATGGAACCAATATAACGGGCAGAGTAAGGTTTTCCTGAACCTTCCTGAGGTTTTTTCAAATCTTGCACATATTGGTTAACGTATTCGGGCCAGTAATGAGAGTTACCTTCATTAAAGGAGTAAATAGCACGTTCAACTGGAATCTTCAAGTTTGGTTGGGTCAAGATAAACTCACCCAATTGAGTATCCAAGGTGAAACCATGGACACCATTTCCGGTAGTCATCATCAAATGAGTGGAAGCACCATACATGGTGTAACCAGCAACCACCATTTCGGACCCCTTTCTTAAAACATCATTGATAGACCCTTTCGAATCATCTTTTAATTTGTAAACCCCAAAAATAGTACCGACGGAAACCCCGGCGTCTATATTGGAAGACCCATCAATGGGGTCAGTACATACGGCATATCTTCCATTACCTTCAAAAATGATCAAATCTTCTTGTTCTTCAGAAACAAGGACCTTAACATTACCCGAGGATTTCATAGCATTAATAAAGATTTCATCACCAATAACATCTAATTTTTTTTGGACATCACCGGTGGAATTAGCCGAACCAGAAACCCCAATTAAATTAATCAACTCGGCTCTTCTAATATTGTGGGCAATAAATTTAAAAGCAAATTGCAAAGCATTCAAAAGTAAAGTCAATTCCCCCGAGGCGTGGGGAGCGTATTTACGTTGTTCTTCAAGAACGTAACGGGATAAAGTGATGATGTCGGTTTCGACATTCATTTGTTCTGATGCAGCGTTATAATTAGTCATTATGAATTTAATAGCTGAGTATAAAAGAAGCTATGATAATTGCAGCTATTTAAATTACCCCAGACCCGGAGAAAAGAGGGCGGAGAATGTAGGAATGGGAGAAAGGAAGTGCGGAACAAAGAAGTTACCACCCGTCAGGTGATAGCGACAAAAACAACTTCTACACACTACCACCTGACGGTGGTAGAGACACCTCTCAACCAGCCACCACCACTACCACCGCAATCTCCACTACCGGTAACACCTTCCGAGGAACTGGAAGTTAAACCCCGATAACACATTTCACCTACCCTATTGTAATTATGTCCAATGATTTATAAGACTTCAATAAAATATTAGGATACTGCCACTTTTATTGATATTGTTACTAATACCTACCACTCTACTATTATTACTATTACTATTATTACTATTACTAGTTAGTATCACTACTACTATTACTAGTTAGTATCACTACTACTATTACTAAAAGTTAATAAATTGAGTTTAGTTTAGTCATGTGATTATCACTATGTATAGTGATAGTGTTATTAGAGTATATATGATATTACTAAATACTAGTTACTATTTGTAACATTAGTTAAAGCTAACTGATTTTATATTGTATTATTTTTAGTTAAGGTGATTTCTTAGCGTGATCTGTTAGCGTGATTATTTTTTATTAGTGCTTTTAAGTGGAAGGTAGTATTAAGTAGAAATAGTAGATAGTTAGGTTTAGTTGATATATTATTGTTTAGAAGTATTGGTTAATATGTTATTAGTATTATTATATTAGTATTATATTATTACTGGTATTATGACTGCTCTCCTGTTAATTCCCATGATGTAATTATAATTTGTCCAGTAATAAAAATAATTAGTAGATTTCTAATTAGGTAGAGAAACGAAGGAAGGAAGAAACTCAATACTACTACCACTAATAATTCTATTGCTACTTCTCTTCCTCTCTTGCCATCTTTTACTCCTTCTTACTAATCTTCTATTATTATTGTTATCACGTTTTATTCCACGTGACTTTAAAAAAACCACAAATCAACAACCCAATTTTACAACCAACCACCACTTCAAACAACTAATGATTGACTTAAATGGGTGGAGGTAATATTAACATTAATTTAGATTCTGCTAAAGACACTCTATGCAAGAATATTCTCATCTATGGTTATTGCAAATTTGAAAATAAAGGTTGCGCTTTTAATCATCATAGACCCGCTGGTTTACAACCTCAATTAGAAGGTGGTGATCAAGAGAATCAGGAGAACTTACCACAATCTACACCTCCTTCTCAATCTCAACCTACTGCAAATTCACATCCTCCTCAACATACTGTTACACAACCCCCTCACTCGTCTGGTGATTCCAAACGGAAATTCAATTTAAATACGCCTTCTTTCCAACCAGGTATTGCTAATGTCACCACCAAGTTTGCTACTTTATCTCCTAAACTAAAGGATATTCCCGTGTTTGTTCCTGATAATGGTTTGGAGGACTATCATAAGAAATTTAATGTTTCCACTCCTTCATTTACTCCCAATAATTATACTCCTGATTATAGTGGGACTCCTCCTCCTTCATTGCAACTGCAATTGCAGTCGCAACCTCAATCAGCACCCTCGCTGAATAATCCTTATTTGAATAATAATAATACCGATTTCTATCGACAACAGACAACCTACCCTTTGCAATATCATTTATATGCTCCCCAACCGCCTCCTCGCTTAACTATCCCTTTACCTCCTTATGAAACTAATGTTAATCATATGTTTATTGATAATGAACTAAGAGAGAGTTTACATGCGAAGAATGAAGCTACTTTGCAGAGTATACCTAGGAGTAGTTTACCTGAAAGGGTTCATGTTTACCATTCCCTAGTGCCTATAGATAAGTCATATGAACTGGTTTCTAAAGTTTGGAACGTTCCCCTGGGGATATATAAAGTGTTTTCTAATATTGACGGGAATCCGTATTGTCTCGACCGTATAGATCAGGGGTTTGATGTGGTTAATGAAGTGCCGTTTAAACATATAAAAAGATGGAAATCGGTTAAATGCCCGAATGTGGTGCAATTACAAGACGCGTTCACCAGTATGTCGTTTGCTGAGTCGTCTCAGTTAGTCTTTGTGTATGATTATTTCCCCAATTCTCATACGTTGTTGGAGTACCATCATAAGAAGGTAGGTAAGACCGAGCCACTTACCGAAGACTTGCTTTGGTCATATCTTATACAGATAGTGAGTGCTGTGCAAGCGATTCATGAGAAAGGGTTGGCGGCGCGTTCTGCATTGAATTGGCGCAAGGTTATTGTCACTTCCAAGGGAAGAATCAGATTATCCGGTTGCGGTGTCAATGACGTCCTAGAGTATGAACACGACGAAGAACAAGGCCAAATGATGGGGTTACAGAATTATCGTAAATCTTTACAACGAATCGATATAAAGTTGATTGGGAAATTACTTGTCGAATTATGTTGTTTAACTCTCCCCCTGACTTTACGATCCCAAACCGATATTGCCCAAACCATCAGAAATATCGCCAAATCTTCCACTCTCCAACTTTCCCCTGAATTCATCCAGACCCTAACTATTTTGAATGATGATTCTCCAGAATTCGATTTGACCAATTTTGTCTCCATACATTTAAGTGGACATATGCTCAAATCTATCAATGGTTTACAAGACTCGTGTGATTACATGGAGTCGCAATTGACATCAGAAGTGGAAAATGCCCGTTTATTCAGACTATTGACAAAATTGAACTTTATCATTGATCGTCCTGAAACCGACGAATGGCAAGAAAATACTAATAAATATATCATCAAATTGTTTCGTGATTATATCTTTTGCCAATACGACGAGTATGGTAAACCCGTGGTTGATTTATCACGCGTATTAACCAATTTAAACAAGTTGGATGCTGGCATTGATGAAAAGTTCTTGCTTATTAGTAGAGACGAAAAGAATTGTATCATTGTCAGTTATAAAGAAATCAGAGACATTGTGGACACCATCTTCAGAAACTTAACTCGTAATTAATCTTAATATTTAATAAACAAAAAAACGTGTAACTTGTATGTAGTTGTGTTTCAGTAGTAACTTCCCGAAATTCTTTGCTTGAAATTTATATTGTTATAAAACCCGGGGTTGCTTCGTTTCATATTAGGTTTTTTGTTGATCAATTGAAAATGGCTCTGGAAGTTAAGGTTACTGTTGATTTGTTGTTGTTTGATTTGGATGGTACTCTTGTAAACTCGTCAGCAATTGTGGAGAGAAGTTGGGCCAATGAGGTCAATATGCATAACGAAGCATATCCTGATAATCTCATTGATTTGAAGCTGTTGTTGCTAGCCAGTCATGGCTCTAGAAGTGTGGAAACATTCAAGAAATACTTTCCTTACAAAGATCATGATGTTAAGGTGATTAGTGAATGGGAAAAATCAAATGTTTCCAGATACTACGACTTAGGTGTCGAGATTGAAGGTGCTTCGCAGCTTATTGAACAATTGCAATCTGTAGCATCCAAATGGGCCATTATAACTTCGGGAACTAGAGATTTGGCCCATGGCTGGTTCAACAAATTGTTCAGTAAATTTGCCAAACCGTCGGTGTTTATAACCGCCGACGATGTTGAACGTGGTAAACCAAATCCAGATGGATACTTGGCTGCCTGTGCCAAATTAACTGAACTCAACAACATGTCTTCACCAACTGCTATTGTGTTTGAAGATGCCCCCGTAGGGATCCAAAGTGGTCTCAACGCGGGGTTCAAAGTAATTGGAATTGCCAGTACCTTTGGTAAAGATGTATTGGAGAAAGCAGGAGCTTCTTATGTTATACAAGATTTAACCAAAGTTAAAATTGAGTACAAAGATGATAAAATTACAATACATTTACAAGTTCTTTAGAACAAACGTTCATTTTTGTTTATATATATACTTTTAAATAGACAATCCTTTCGGTATCATCATACGTCTAATGACCCCATTCTATCAGTAAGTTTTTCAGCTCTGTCTTTCTTGATCTTCGCTGCTCTTTTCTTTTCATTCGAAGAATTCATTTTATTGAAAGCATCATCTAATGCGCCAGAATTGTCAGCATCATGTAGTTTAGAATCCGCTATATCGTATGCATTTTGGAGGTTGTCTTGTTCATTCAAGATATCTTTGATTGTATCATTGCATACCAATTGCGAATGTAACCCAAAACTGAAACACCACTTCAATTGTCTCAATTTTGAATATAAATGCCATGAATTTATAGGTAATGTGCGGTATTTCGATAATCTGATATACGTCGAATCCATGATTGTATTCAAAATCTCTTTACCTTCTTCAGTACGCTTTTGAATAGCTTCGCGAGATTCTTTATTTGCATAGGCAGCCAACGTGTTACCAACACTTCTGAATATAGAATGTACTTCCTTCTTGTCCTTTTTCGATATTCTTTTGGATGATAAATTAGCCAATCTATCAAAGATTGAAAATAAATATTCTTGTTCATAGTATGGAGCATTCGAATTGTATTCGGCTTCTCCGGAGTCTTCATCTTCGTCATCATTTATGCTATAATCATAAAGTTCGTATATCACGGCAATTGCTCTTGCAGCAGCTTTTGAGATATCATTTGCTTCTTCGTCATCGACCAATGGCACTAGTTTAGTCATCAAATCTTCTGATATTTCATTAAGATAGTCACCTCTAGGTAATAATGGCAATAATGCAGCAATACCCTGGATGATATAAACACAAACCATAGCTTCGGCATCTACTTTTTGTTGTGCTTCACTGATCAATACCTTGTCCATATTTTTATCTTCAATTTTCGTGGAATATTCACGATCACCACTAGATAATTGGTCTTTTAAACTTTTGGCTGATTTGCTATAACCTTCAGCCAAGTCGATTAACCATTTAATTTTATCGTCAACACCAAAATAACCAGCACCGTCTTGCAATATAAGTGTTATACTTGTATAACCAATGACAAGGTTAGCCTTGTTTGAATTTGTGACAGTTGAGGTTGCTGGTTCTTCAATCAAGCTTACAATTCGTTCCAAGAAATCAGAAGTGATAAAATCACCAAAGTCTTCGATATTCGAGGCAATTAAAGCAATAATCGAACGATAAAGGTATAAAAACTCAGTTTCGGTTCTATAATCACGATTGGTGAAGATATTAACTAACTTTTGTACTTTTTCTTCATCGACATAACTACTGGTGCCGGCATTTTCTTCATTCACCACCAAAATTGGTTTTGAAACAATTAATTTATATAATTGGGCCAACAATAATTCACGAGACGATGTAGAAACTTCTGTTCTGGGTAATTGTAAAGATTTGATAATTTCGGGTATAGAAGTAGACTCCAGAATTCTCTGTTTATTCAAAGCAACAATATCATGTTGCTTTCGATCACGATTTCCGGTTTTATCAACATCCCTGTTAGTCTCAGCTTCGACTGTTTCTTGCAAATTCAACAACTTTTGGTTCAACAACTCTTCAATTCTTTGAAAATCTTGCTCGATGAATTCATCATCGGAGTCATCAGCTGGTATTGGAGTTCTTGAAGCGGAGGGTACACGCGAAGATGACCCTGAGCCGGTAGCATCATCTCTAAACTTCTTTAAATATGTTTTCCTTGACATTTCTATGAATATTCAATGTAAAATCTATAATTAATTAATTACTAATGTAAGTTATTTCCCCTTCCTTATATATGACCAACAACCAGAATATAAAAAAAATGTTCTAGAATAATATGCAGTATTTCTTATATGCACGATGATTGCTAAACCCCAGAAAATACACAGATCAACTAAATGGAGCTGAAGAATGATAAGTAGCCAATGTTTATATGGAAACAGTATAATATAATCAAATGTGTACTTATACCTCTGAAATTGAGCCATTTTAGAGAACTTTTTGTCATTTCTAGGTCTGAAAATGTGGTAAAAACTGAATTATTTCCTTACTAATGGAGTAATTTATATATGCACTGTTTTATAAAATGTCTTGGAAGCTTGGCTTTGGTGGAATGACTTCGTAAGCACTTTGTGGGTACTTAGTAATCACTTGTTTGCATCACTCCGTGATAGCTCACTGAAGAATGATAAGTAACCAATCTTCATATAGAAACTGTGGAATATAATCAAGACTTATACCACAGCTATTTCGGTCCCACTCGGCATGCTCGTCTTTTCTAGACATTGAAAATGTGGTAAATGGTAAATTTTTACCTTACTAATGCAATAATATAAATATGTACAAAATATCTTGGAGGCTTGGCTTTGGTGAAATAGCTGAATACTTCGTGAGTACTTGGCAATCACTTGTTCGCATCACTTCGTGATATCTCACTTGTGATAGCTACTCTTAAAAGTACACATCTTGAGGTAAGACATTCACCTCCGCACCGTTGGCTCTCACAGTTTCCCTTTTCAAATCAGCTGGTAACGCCTTTCTCATATCAAACGCATCGATTTCATCATCAACTTTTTTAATATCCGTAGGCATTTCTTTACCGTAATAACCGACCACCCTTCTATACACGGAATAACCCAATTTCTCATACATTTTTCTCGCCAAGACATTTGTCACTTTCACAAACAAATCAATGAACCACGTTTCATAAGGCTTGACTGCCGTCAATTTCTCCAATTGCAAACACAAGTCACTGGCCAAACCCAATCTTCGATATTGATCTTGAACGGTAACAGCAGTGATATGGGTGTGCCATTCTTTCTTAGACAATTTCCCCTCTGTCTTGCCCATCATGTACCCTGATATCTCATACGGTTGATCGAATCCATCGTAAGTTTCAATTGATTTGAAAAATAAAGAAGGCCATTTAGTCAAGTATTCAAGATAAAACGAAAGATTAAAGTTTTCTGTCAAAGGATCTAAGTTTACTGGATTGCAATCAAGTAAATCTGTGATCTGAAAAGGTGTAATCAGTGACATTTAGTTGTGTGTGTTAAAAGTGGTGGTTGTAAAATCTGATGGTTGTAAAATCGATAAATTTATTTTGGTCAAAAGACACGACTAAAATTTATATAGTATGAAAAATCTTTAATAGCAACGAACTAGTAAACGAGTTTATAACCTAAAAGAATACAATGTACGGAGGTCCACAAGGTCAACAAGCTGAAGAACAAAAGAAGATCCAAGAGCAATACGCTTACGACACTTTGAAAACTGCAGGTTTGATTGCTGGTGCTTTATATGTCACCCCAATCATTCTCCATTTCATCCAAAAACAATTCAAATAAATTTGATTTTTATGTATTGTATCTGTATATTGTATTTCAAGACTGTGTATATATATTAAAATAAATTGAAACTATATGGATATTTTAATCATCTTGTAGATTGATTAAATCTTCACGTAAGCGACCAATCTTGGTGGCCAAAGTGATGTATTGCATTCTCTCCGAGATTTTGGATGCGGCAATCAACGCTTTATCCGTACGTATCATTTTGGCAATACTAAATGCTTTGTTCAATTTGGATTCTTTACATGATTCACCAAACATTTGCAACAAAGATTTGTCAAATATGGTCGAGTATTTGTTAATCTTGGCCATGACTTCATCATTATCCACTTCACTATTGTCGTCATTCAACGTATCACTGATTAATTTACCCATTGTGATAGATTGTAAGAAGTTTTCCTCGGGCGATTTGGTTGGCTCGTCTGCCTCTTCATCATCTTCATCTTCATATTTTTCTTTCTTCTGATAATTGTTGATTGGCAATTTAATATCGATTTCGATTGGTAATGGTAATGGGAAACTAGGATATTGGTTATTGTGTTTCAAAATAATACAATTCAATTTATCGTTGTATACCCCCAATGGCCAACATTTCCAATTTTTCTTGGTATGATTATTAGCTATGGTATGGTGACAATTTAAAATTGGGATCCATTTGGCATTTTGCGGTTCTCGCCATGATTGCAAGACCAACAATGTATCGTCGTGTCCCGGAACTATACATGGATCATTATATTCATTGAAAAAAATACCCTTGATCAACGGATTTATTTCACATTGTCTAATTGGCAAAATCGAGTTTTGTTGAATATACTTATAATCTTGATTGACATCAATTATCGAAAATGTTATCACATGGCTTGACACTTGGTTGATAGTGACAATTGTCGATATAGATGACGCGATAATCGTGATAATTGGTGATGTTTTCATAATATTTATCACGACCCCATGAATATTATAAAATCGCAAATAACCAAAATTGGTCCCGACAACGATTAATGCATTAGCATTGTTATGACTATCTTTATCACTATTAGTTAAACTTACCGATGTTATAAATTCATTTTTCAAAAGTGGGACTTTTCTCTCCCAAGAATCTTGTTCGGTTTCGTGATTTCTGTAATAAATTATCCCATTATCTATTTTTGCTTTTTGTTGATATCCTGATGCACCAAGTAATATCCCTCCTTCGTTTATAGAACACAAATCATAGTTGTAGTAATCAGTGAAATGATAGTCTTTTTGGATCGATCGATCGAAAAACGATACCGTGATTGTTTGATGGGGATTCATGCTCTTGACACACCACGAATAACCTATGGAGTTCATGGCAAGGTATCTACGGTTTGTAGAACTTGTTGACGTGTTTGAATCTATACTCCAAGGCGTAGAACCTGGGGAATATGGTTTTAATTCAATGTCTTCGGTAGCGGTCACTCTAGGGGCGTAACCGTTAGATTTATGACGCTTTCTTGAACTATCCTTATTGATGTCCACTTCATCTTCTTCATCAATGATCATACTATCCTCCTCGTGTGCTTTGTAGCCATTTTCAACTGAAGTAGCTCTGGTTTGAGGCTCTTCATCATCTGAATCTCGCAATAACGCGTCTGTATCATTTGCAGCTTCCTCGTCATCACCATCACTTTCAGCAGCTTCATCGAAAAACAATGATTTTACATTATCTGAAGCTTCTGGTTGATTTCCGTTATCCTGGAGTATAACATCTTCTAATTTGTAAACATTCCCACTGGTGGTACCGATATATAAGTTATCATCATTCCAAGTAATATTCAATAACAAAGTCTCTTCAATATCAACTTTTATACTATCAATTTTGGTTAAATCGTCATATTTATAGATGTAAATTGTGAAATCATCACACAATACCAAAATGAAATCATTAACCAAGATGAAATCAATAATTTTCAGAGTCACCGCAATCAGTTTTGGTTGTTGAGACCAGTTTGATCTATTATAGACCTCAATGACATTTTGACCTGTGGTGATTAAGAACTGGCCATTATTTGACCACAATGTTTTTGAACAAATCAATTCATCTTTATGTTCATCTTGAAAATCGATAACATCCAAAGAAGTATGTATTTTTTGGGTCAAAATAGATTTAAGAGTATGCACCAAGTTTGGTAATTCGTTAATCACAGAATAAATCTGTAAATCACCATTTGATAAACTTAATGACAACATTTCACCGGTGCTATTATACGAAACATTAGTTAACTGATCAGGTAAATTAATAGTCTGAGTTGATTTAGATTCAGAATCGACTATAATTAACTTATTGTCATCACCACCAACTAGGATTCTTTGTCCATCGTTAATATATATCGAATCACGTAATGGCAATTCGGAACGGTAAACCACACCTTCTGGTTTCAATTTTTCACAGTTGATCGACTCTAAATTACCACCAGTACTCGTAATCAACAATTTATCTTGATAACAATTCAATGAAGTTAAGTTTTCATTGATATCGATCGATTGTGGTTCTAAATCGGGTTGTAAAAGATCATAAATCTTGATAACACCACAACTATTTCCAACTACTAACTTGTTAATATGATTGTTGTACTCCACAAACGTGTTTCCATCCAAAAATGCTGTAATCTTCTCCACCATCCTGGTTATTGTGTTAATATGATGGTTGATGTCTATAAAAATTTAAACGCGTTTGATTTGCTTTAGCGCGTGGGTGCAAAATCAAAATCAGATCTTTGAATGGGAAGATGAAAATGACAATAACAACCACAAGCAGTTTGATACTGTTATAGTAAGATAGTATATGATTCTATTGGGCAAATTGTCAATATTTTAAAACCAATATTAACATATTTGTCCCAGTTGAATGAAAATAATTTGCAAGAATCCTTGTGATGATAATTAATATGTACGTGATTATAGTATAGAGAGTCGGAGTATATTTACGAGTAGCTTCATAATTTAAAAGGAATCTCTTAAATCCAGGGGTCAGAATCGAAACGGGGTGTAGTATTTTCTTGCGTAAAAAATATGAAACGCTTATCTTGTAAATTTGATAACTTGTTCTACTCTATAGTTTCTGTGAATACTATAATGCATAAGTTTCACCATCGGATTTCTGTATTTGTAAATCCCCTTTTTCTAATTAAGTTATTTTTGATCAAGTTTTGAAAATTTCTACAATTTTAGACTTTATTTCAAGTATGGAAAAAAAAAGTATGGGAAATTATGTAAACCACTAGGAAGACTCAGCCTGTACTCAGCCTGTCCCCGCTACTACTCAATCTAATTTCATTTGGATTTAATTCAGTTACATCATTTTTTCATAAATCGCTCACTTGAAAATTTCGCAGCCAAAATTTCTAGTTAAGCCACCTAACCAAAGATGCAGTGGCTTCAGCCAGTTCCAGATCAACTTTACGAAGTTTTATCCCGCAGAATTTGTTGGTTTATTGTAGAGAAAGTGCAACTAAGGGAAAGAATTTTAGCTCTTTTTTGTTCACTTTGACTAAGATGTATGATTGTCACATGTTGAAAAGGCTATTGATATAACTGTTATTTTTCTGAATCGAAACTGGGATCAATAAGAAATGTAATCACCCTGCTAATGTACTCCCATCCCCTATAGTGTATACGTCACCCACTCTGCTCACAAAGTTTTCTCCCAACTTCTACCAGTAAAGACCTTATTATTGTTTTGAGGGATTTTACCAAATGAGCGATTTATAAAGTTGTTTCGAAACAACCCATCTTAGCATGAAACAATCAGTTGTGGGTGTACAATAACATTGAATATCTATATTTTGCTCTTCCTCGAATCAACTTCAATCTTTACTTTTTGGTTGGTTGTAACATGTTTGATTAATTTGACGCATAGTGAGTGATTATAATACACAGTCAGTACGCATGGAGCCTTACCATGGAGGGATTAAAGGAGCATAGCCGCGTCTTACATGTTTATTTCAAGTCACATGTGTACTCTAATTTGTCGATTCAAAATCGTCCTATTCGAGCTGAGGGATTAATTTAATTACTAGTTGACTTAGGAGTAGTACTGTAGTATAAATAGTATGCAAGGATGTAGTTTTATTCAATTATCAATATGTTGAAAAATGATGAAGAAGACCCAGTCGTCGAAGCTGTTCGTTCAGATTTGGAATCTATTCCACCACCGAAAACTAAACAAAACTGGCGTGAAATTTTCCTATTATCCTTTTCATCATTAGGTGCAATCTATGGTGATCTAGGTACTTCTCCATTATATGTTTTAAATTCAATCAAATATTCCGATTCTCCTCCAAATAGTGACGAAATTTATGGAGCTGTGTCAATAATATTTTACATATTCACCATAATTGTCATTTTGAAATATATCTTGCTAGTATTGTGGTTAGGTCCGAATAATGGCGAAGGTGGTCAAGTGGCAATCTATGCAAAAATTGCTAGGTATTTACATATTGGACCTAAAAATGTTATAATACCTGGTGAAGCAGAGGAGTCTGACTTGGATTTATTAACCAAAACTAATACCTTATCGTCATTCCTGTCGTTAAATTCGACTTGGTTGAAATATAATTCAAAGGTTATTAGAATTGTGAAATGGTTTATTTTAATATTTTGCTTTTTAGGGTGTTCATTAGTTATTTCTGACGGGTTATTAACTCCAACTACTTCGGTTTTATCAGCAATTGGGGGAATTCAAATAGCTAAACCAGATTTCAATTCGGTTTTACCTATAAGTGAAGTTATTTTAGTTGCTTTATTCGTAATTCAAAAATATGGTTCGAATCGTATATCATTTTTGTTTGCCCCGATTATCTTTATTTGGTTGTTAGGTTTATTTGGTTGTGGGGTGTTTAATATTGTCGTCCATCATCCCCAAATATTCAAAGCATTATCACCATATTATGCAATTAAATTATTGAGAAATGGGGGGATTGATGTGTTTTCGGGAGCTATGTTATCGATAACTGGTACTGAAGCTATGTTTGCCGATATTGGTCATTTTGGTAGATTACCAATTCAATTAACTTTGACTACTTTTGTTTATCCAAGTTTGATAATTTGTTATTTAGGGCAAGGTGCTTATTTAATTAATAAACCAGAAGATATAACAAATCCATTCTTCTACTCGTTACCTGGAGGTGCAAATTCTCCAACATTTTGGATCATGTTTGTCCTTTCAACGTTAGCAACAATCATTGCTTCACAAGCTTTGATATTGTCGGTATTTTCCATTGTTTCCCAATTGATTAACTTGGATTGTTTCCCCAAATTGAAAATCATTCACACTTCTAAATCTTACGTTGGTAAAGTGTATATCCCAGTTGTTAATTGGATATTAATGATCGGTGTTTTGTTAACCACCGCTGGTTTTAAAAATTCAAACAATGTCACTGCAGCTTATGGTCTTGGTATATCCATTGACTTTTTAGTAACCACTTGTTTATTGACACTTGCTATGGTGTACGTTTATGACTTCAACATAATTTTTCCAATAGTGTTTGTCTTGATATTCGTACCATTAGAATTCTGTTTGGTGATTGCAAATTTGAAAAAAGTACCACATGGTGCCTGGTTTACGTTATTGATAACATTCACATTTTTCACATTCTTATCGATATGGAGATGGGGTAGATCTGCAAAGTTAGGGCAAGAGATTAAATCAAGAGTTAGAATATCCGATATATACCCCGACTTGAAACAGAAACCGCAAGTGATAGAGTTGGATTTAAACAGAAATGCGGTTGAAAATGCTGATGATATTCCTGATAATGTTTCAATCGATTCTGCAATTGACAAGAATACGGAACCATCAGATGATACATTAACGATAAATTCATATTTTGGTAGGACAAAACTTATTAGAAATGATGGGATTGTAATGATGTATAATGACACCGCTCAATTCAATTTGAATTCTCCAAATACATTCCCACTGTTGTATAATAAGATCATCAAAGAGTTTGCGTCTATTCCCACTGTCATTATCTTTGTCTCATTTAGAACATTATCTATCCCAACTGTTCCAAATGATGAGCGTGTGCTACTTGGAGCTACTAAGGTTAGTGGTCATTATAAATGTATTATCAGATTTGGATTTATGGAGGATATTGGTATTGATGAAGAATTGAACAATCATATATTGAACTCAATACCCGAAATTGAAGAATTGAAACAGAAGTATCTGGATGATAATGAGGATGAATTAAATTATAATATACCATTATTACACATTTTCGAAGATAATATGATTAGTTCTCATAATTATTCACATCAAGATTATCAAACCAAGAATCCGATAATTAAGGTATATCGATTTTTCCGAAAACATTTAATCAATGACTTCTTCAGTCCATTGCATTCAATTACTCAAAATAACCATGGAATTTTGAAAATGAATGAAGTTGATGAATCAGATAAGAAGATGTTTATTGGAAGTATTGTCAGGATATAATTTGTATATTATTAATATATGCTAAGTACTTGTTTTTAATCTCTTTTTAAATTTACATAATCAAGCCCATTCAGGTTTAGTGTTGTAATCACTGTTTGGATCATTTCTATAGCCACCTTCACTTTTGTTGTAATTACCACGGCCACTGCCACCTCTCCATTCACCATTACCTCTTCCTCTCCATTGGCCTCTTCCTCTACCGCCTCTTCCCCTACCTCTTCCTCTTCCTCTACCTCTATTACTTAACGATTCTTCACCAAAGGTATCCATATTCAATGATTTTTCCTCGGACCATCTCATGGAACTTCTTTGTTCGGTTGAACTAGAAATATTATCGAAAAACGATGATTTCTTATCATAAGAAGTCTTCTCCAATTCCTTTTCTGATTCCAAGTCTTTGGAAAACTTAGCATTAGCCGATTCGAAATCAAAGTGTTCTTGAGGGATGTCGAGTCCTTTAGGACGAGAGCCAGGCTGTGGTTGAGCAACTGGCTTTTCACTGGGTTTTATATTCTCTGGTTGCGCTTGTGGTTGTGGTTGTGCAACATCATCAGTTTTAGTTGGTTTTTCACTTTTACTTGGAGTAGGAGCTGGTTGGGTCTTTTGAGCTGGTGCAGAAGATGAAGTAGCAGTGGGTGGAACTGGACCTGAGGCAGAAGTACCTGTGGGTTTAGTAGGTGCTTCTTTATATGAAGGAGCATCAGTTGGAGTTGGCGCATTGCTTGTTTTGGTAGCTGGTGCTGCTCCTTGAGTTTGTTGTGGTACATTAGGTTGGTAATATGGTTGTGGAGGTTGGGCGTAAGGTTCCGGTTTGACCTGATCTAATGGAGTATCCAAAACAGCTAAATCTTTCACATCTGATCCTCTGAATACAACATAATCATAAACATCAGTACCAGGTAACACTTCCAAATGGGGTGTACCTTGAGCAGCTAATCTACCTTCACTACCAAATAGTCTCACTGACTTCAAAGCAACAGTGGAATCATCAGCATTGATGTTATCCAATAAACCAACGTATCTGAGTCCCTTATTAGACACCAAAGAGATGGTCTTACCTATATAATGAGACATTAATGGTGTTGTGGTAGTGATTCTAGTACTTGCGTCCTATTGAATCACCAATTTCAATTGAGTTTTTTCAACTTCCGCACGACCATTTTTCAAAATGGTTGCAAAATTGGATAATTGAAGAAGGGAAAGGGGAAGGGAAGAGGAGAAGGGTACTAGGAAGCCAGTTTAGTCTATTATTATTGCTAGCAGTATTATACCGCTTTTTTTCCGATTTCAAAATTTCAATTTTTACCAGTACATTTTATTATATAGTATATATATTGAAGATAACATAATGATGAGGTATAAATGGTTACAGTTATACAACCTCAATGAAACAAACTCATATATACTGATAATATTCTAATTCTTTCAGCCTAGTAGCATTTTTGTTTTATTAGAGGAGATTTTTTCAAAGTAACATGTCCACTGTAAATAAATATGATTATTAGTTTATTTGTATATTGAAAAAGTGGGTTAAAATGAATCCTGAATAGGAGAGAAAGCAGTCAATTAAACTAAGGTAATTATTAATGTTATACACATCCATCTTACTGTTAAAGAGTC
>JANIVU010000044.1:0-18784 GCA_030557765.1 Suzukiozyma candida
GACTCTTGAGATTCTTAAGGCATACTTTGATTTATCCAGACTTGGAGGAACATCAGTTTTTATTGGTATACTGGGGGTTGTCGATTGGTGCAGACTGGCATTACCATTACCATTACCATTTTCACTAGTATCTGGGGCGACCAGGGCCGCACGTTCCTTCAGGTCTTTACCATTATTTTTGGTCAATTTTTTTGATTTACCTCGGAATAACCAATCGACATCACTATTGGCGACGCCTTCGTAATTGGATAATTCTTCAACATTAGGATTGGGATTTAGTTTGGGCGTGGTAGGAGCAGGAGGGGGTGGGTCTGAACTCATATTAATAAAGGTAATTCAAGTAAAATTAATCAGTATAATTAGTTAACAGAAGTAGTTAACAGAAGTAGATCCAATTGGCCAATTGAAGCCAACAATAAATCAATTAAAACCAATTTAAACCAAGCAAAAGTAATTAATGAAACCTTTTTGACTACCAAAACAATAATAATAGCAGTAGAGAAAATATAGGTTTATATATATAAAACCAAATCTTTCTCCAATGACAATATCAATTCAATATTAATTAATGGATTATCTAGAATCGAATCTATTTCTAGCGTCCAAAAAAATAAAAACTCCACCACCGAAAGAAAATGTGAAATTTGTCCGATGAAGAAAAGTGGAGACAGAGCAATTGAAGATAGACAAAGAGATAGAGTAGAATATAGTATATAGTAGACTACAATACTTTAGTCTATATACTATTCTACTATAAATATATCTATAATACTATACAATATAGTACACTAGTATTAGTATACTATCACCCAATCTAACTGGTACAGTGCGGCTCTGACAAAATGTACTTAAGCCAACACCAACCCCCAAGAGACCAATGGCAAGTGAGAGAAGGAATGACATTATAATACACAGGAAGAGAGAGATTAATTAGAATCTGGTAGTGCATAATATACATATATTAAGAGATGGTAGCGATAACTATTTCTAAGAGTGAGAGTAATATTACGTAATTATTAATTAATTATACTGACAAAGTCATTTATTTTATTTTTTTATTTAACTCCTTTATTGATCACGTGTGGGGAGAGTGTGCACCAACCAAAAAACTATGATTTTTTCATTTGCTATATAAATTATTAATCATTACTATTAGCTTACAATCTATTACTATTAATATTTACAATGTTTAACTTATCTAAAGCTATTCCAAGATTATACAATGCTTCTACCATCTCTTCAAACACTTTGAAGTTAGCTACTCAAACATCTTCCATTCCTTCCTTCAAAAGATTCTACCATGAAAAGGTCCTTGACCATTATGCTAACCCAAGAAATGTTGGTACTTTAAACAAGAATGATTCTGATGTTGGTACTGGTCTTGTTGGTGCTCCTGCTTGTGGTGATGTTATGCGTTTACAAATTAAAGTAGACGATGCCACTGGTATTATTCAAGATGTTAAATTTAAAACTTTCGGTTGTGGTTCGGCTATTGCCTCTTCTAGTTATGTCACTGAATTGGTTAAAGGGAAATCTATTGAAGATGCTTTATTGATTAAAAATACTGCTATCGCCAAAGAATTGTGTTTACCTCCGGTTAAATTGCATTGTTCAATGTTGGCCGAAGATGCTATTAAGTCGGCTGTGAAGGATTATAAGACAAAGAGAGCTAAACAAACTGAACTTGGTGCTCAAGTTGCTGTTTAACTGGCGAAGCCAGAAAACTCGGCGTTAGCCGAGTTAAAGTTAACTTGGCGAAGCCAAGTTTAAACTTAAACAACATCCTGGCTTTCGCCAGGATGTTGTTTGAAGTAAAGGTGAATTGTTTAACCTAGGATGAGATGTTTAAATAGAAAAGATTTAAACTAGGAGTTGTTTGACCTGGGGTATAGTATTGATAATATTCCAGAGTTGTTGTTTAGTATGGTTGAGTTGGGGTTTTATGAACGGGTGTCTCGGGTCCCTGGGCGGGATTGGAAAAACGTTAATCACGTGATTTTATATTCGTCATCGAGACCAGGGCCTCGACTCGGGAATTGGTTTTCAAAATGGATTGCCTAGATGTTAACTAACCAATATGGTTTGTTATCCGAAATATGGATGTTTTTTTATGGTTTGGTTAGATTTTGATATTGTTTGATTTTATTGAAAATACAACACTTTATTGATTTGATTTGATTTGGGTAGTTGATGATTTTGCTATGATTTTGTTTTGATTGATGCTATTTCAATTTATTGATTGGATAACCTCCACTTTAAAATAGCTATTCATACCCACCCATTATGAATATCATGATTTATTCATATTTATTTATTTATTGTTTGAGGTACCAGTCTTTTTTTTTATATGATTATTTATGATGTATATAGATTCTTTATTATAATATACTGAAGAAAATGAAATGAATGTTAGAAAAATTCGATTTATATATACCTAGTTGCATTACTGCACTTTAAAATGTGGTAAGATTTATCAGGTGGTCTTGGCATGAAAACTTACGATTTGGGGCAAAATCAGCCGTTATTATGTAGACTGTATGTTGGAAATGTTTGCCTCGCCTACTTGCATGGTTTGGTGGGTTTATATTGAAGCTAGAGGGGTGGATGTGTGAAAGCTCAATTATTGGTATATCCCTCATGGGATAATTTTTAGATGTCAGTAGTAGAGATTTTTTTTGCTAGGGTGTCTATTAGATTTAATCTTTATATAATTACATGTGTAGACATGGGACTATTTACGTTTGTATCCATTTAACCCTATACATTCTAGTGAAGGTAGCTTCAAAACCTCTATTTTCGAGGCATGTTTGGGAATGTTTAGGCATGATTTCAAATGTGGTATTTTTTCAAAGTGCAACCAAATATCCATCAATTAAAATCAACCGTTGGGAAAGAGAATATAATATTTATGATGTAAGGGTAGCCAAGAGCTCTCTTGAATCTTTCTTTAGCGGAGAACACTTGGTCTTGTTTTGGCGACGATATACTAACATTAAATCCTATATTAATTATCTATTTACACGTTACCACAAATCTAAGTGCTGTCGCTAGCAAACCACGGTAGAACTAGTCACAGATATGCATTGACACCTTTATTAATATTTGGTGAATCTATATATCTATTTATAAATCATTAACGATACTGATATTATCTTAATTTCTGTCGATGACTTAAGATTTTTAGTATTAGTATTAGTATTAGTATTGTTTTTCAATCGTGATACTCGTGAATTTAATTATAAACATAATTTGTCTTGACTGTAGCTGAATATCGCAATCACGGATATCTTTGCGGTACTTTATGAGTACTTTATGATTCATTCACATATTCATTCCTCGTTCATAAATGCATTCAACCGACTTATGAATTGCAAATTAAAGCATATCCTGAAGTTGTTCACTTTGTTCATAAATTCTTCGCAATCCTTCGTGATAGTTTTATGTGTACTTTATGCAATTATTTCGTTATGGATCACTTTATGAGTACCTCGTCCGCAATCGCTTCGTGATAGTTCACTAGCTCACTATATATAATCATTGAACAAAAACGAGCCCAAATACTTCATGAACGATTTAGCAACGAATCCAGCTTTATCCAAGTTGACGTAATCATTTCTAAACTTAACCACACTAATCACTGCTAGCAAGCTGACCGAATTGATCACTGCATACCCTGCTCGTTTCCAGTTCCAGGAATATTTATGGTTAAACTTCAACCAACCGGATACTGAATGGTAAGACATTGTCCACACCAAAGCGAGCAATGCAAATAAATTAGCAATATTTCCATACTTGATTCTTGAATGATTCAAATAGTAACTAATATAATTTAAATTTAACAAACTAGAATCACCATCAACTTGTATAGGGAAATATCTAAATTTAAGAAAATGATAACATAATAAGGGAATTAACACATATCCAGAAAACGACAAAGGAGATAAAGAAGGAAACAATGTTGAAATAATAGATTTCCTATACCCTAGGCCCAACAATGCAGTTAACCCACCTAAGCCAATATTATCTGATTTCTCAGTAATTACTGAATTCTTATGATAATTCTTAACTCTATGGTAATTAATCCGCTTGCGGATTAATCTAATACCAATCCCCGATAAAATATGAGTTAAGGAAGCGCCAAGAATTACCACCTTTTCAAAACCCGGAATTGCATGATACACAGCTCTAGCCATTTCAAATATCTCTTGTTTCATGTTAAAAGGAATAATATAATCTGAAACCGAAGGAACTATAATTACAGAAGTGACATGTATCCCCAAGAAAGTACCAAATACATAAGCAGAATACTTCTGAACTTTATATAAACCATTTAAAGATTTGCGTAGGTTTTTAGTTGAATTATGGTATATTTCTTCAGTATCATCCAATTCAATTGGTTGTGGTTGGATGGAAGTCAATTCTGACGAATCGTATTGTGGCATAATGTAAGCAAAAAAAAGGAAAAGAATCAATTGGTTTCTGTTTTGTTAATCTTCTTTAAGCTTATTAAGATGATATTGTAATACTAAGTAGTTAATGTAACTAAGTTGTTGTTGTAATAGTTATTCTATTGTAATTCCAATTGAAATAGCTCTCCGGTTGAAGCTGTTTTTCACTTTTTGTAATCTCCTGTATAGAAACACAAGGAAATCTACCAGGTGGTAGAAAAGATCAGGTGGTCAACTTTGGATCATTAAACCAGAGATAGAGGATTCCAATAATACACAAACAATGTCATCTAGTACATTCACACAGATCAGAGGTCAAGCACTTAACCTAGAGAAACAAACAGAAGGGTTGTTAGCCAAGTATTCTCACTTTCAACAAAATGCAAATGAAGACGATCAAGCAATTGTTAATCAAATCAATGATATCATAAACAAGAGAGAAGATACTCTCACTAAATTAAACAGAGTCAGTGAAACAGAAACTATTTCTACTTCCAAATTACAACAGTTAACTAGACATAAGGAAATCTTACAAGACCACAAGAAATCGTATTTGAAAATCACTTTAAATATCCAGGAAGAAAGGAATAGATCTAACCTTTTGTTTAATGTTAGATCGGGTATTGATGCTTCCAAACAACGTAATGTAAATGCAAACGATTATATTTTAGATGAGAGAGTTAGAGTCGATAATGCAAATTCACTCGCTGATAGGTTATTAGATCAAGCATTTCAAACTAGAGATGAATTGTTAAATCAAAGACAATACTTGCAAAATGCCCAGCAGAAAATGTTGAGTTCTATCCAGAGTATTCCGGGGATTAATGTGTTGATTTCAAAGATTAATACTAGGAGGAAGAGGGATGCGTTGATTTTGGCTAGTGTGATTACCCTTTGTATTATCTTGTTGTTCTTTTTATGATTTATGAGTGAAGCGAATAAATTTGTTCATGAAAAATTGAATTTATTCACGAAGTGAATAAATTTGTGATTGAATGGTTTGATCTTTTATTTATGAACGAATTGAATAAATCAATTTTACACAATATAAAGATTATTTGGGAACTTGCAACTAACTCGAACAACTGAAGCTTGATCTACGCAGATTTTAACAACATAGCTACTCTGCTGCTTACAGTGAATTTTTGATTTAATGATTTGATCTATGAAAATGATCTAAAAAAGGAAAATAAAATAGAAAAGAAGTGATAAACTAGGTTCTGTTCATTGCCCAATTTAAACAGTATGACCCCAGACCAAGTTTATCAATCTACCTTGATTACCCTTTGCATGGTGCTGTTATCCTTTTTGTAAGGCATCATAGAAAAGATGAAAATAGAAAAATACAACAGAAGTAGGTGGTAAACTAGTTCAGTTTGTTTCCAAACATAAATCTATCAACCAGGTCAATACCTCTGCTTGGTTCATTTTCATTCTTCCTGTGATTTTATTTTTTCCAAAGTGGTATTTTCCTGCGTACTAACATATTGATTTTAATTAATTACATTAGATATTTCTCTTCATGGATTCCAACCAGGCGTTACAAGATAGGATAGCCTTGATCAAGCTCAAGAGGATAGAACAGCTCAACGATAAGTTGCTCGAAAGTTTATCTCGAAATCGCATCACGGCCTCCAATGCTAGTTATTTAATTTTGAAACATATTGAGGAAACTCCCGATTATTTGATACCATGCTTACACCGATTGCCAGTAGAGGAGAACAAATGGCTACAATATCAGAACAGGCGGAAGTCAAGTAGGCAAGCGACGGGTTGCTGTACAATAGTTTAATCATGGATCACATTATATAATAATACACATGCAAATCTTGTTACCTCCCTTCTGTAAAGGTTCCTTGTCAACCTCAATCTTTTTCCAATGACAGTAGGAGTCAGTTAACCAGATTATCGATTTCTCGAACAAATCATCAACAATATTAATTCTACAATTGTACTTGATGCTTATCAGCAAGAAAAATACTGGTAGTGAATACCAATAGATAATATTGCGCTTTTCTACGATTACTTCGCTCATGATTTGCTGATTTTTGGTATTCATATTGATTTCCTCATCATTTGATGTACAATAGCTTGATAATAAAGTTCATTAGATATAGATACCAGCCACGATTCAGTAAAGTTTCTTCCTCAACATCACTATTTTCAAACTAGTTTCCTCCACTTTTTCTACAATTGTCTAATCTTAATATCCATTGCACAATAATATACATACAACACCTTCTAACCTCCTCCTGTAAAGTTACTTCTCTGTCAACTTCAATCTGAAATATATAATAGTTAATACATCCTAACCGCCCTTCTGTAAACTCTCCTTATCTACATCAACCTTCTTCAAACTAGCTTCCTCCTTCTCTTCATCCTTGGCACAACCACAATCATAATCCTCCAAAATGGTTGTACAATCATAAATAGGTTTCTTTAAAGAATCATTGACTTTATTATGGATCATACACCCCCACATGGCAGCGTTCTGTCGAGAACTCACTTGAGGAGGGTACTTCTGTAATAATTCTTGAAAATGACGAGCACAGTCACCGCAGGGGTATACTTGGGCAAATAGTTTTATATACTGGTCTAAAGTAGTCTTTTCAAGTTGTGAAGGTTTTGCAGGGTACCTGGCAAGGATAGTATGGAAGAGTCTCCAAGCAGAATTACCCAATTGTGCTTTAAGAGTTTCATTGGCCATTTTGGGCATGAAAGGAGTGTCTGTGAATTCTAACTCGAAATTGATATCATTTTCGGAAACCTTTGGTTTCTTAATAGACTCATCATCACCTTTGGAAACCTTTGGTTTCCTAGTATACTCATCATCACTATTTTCATCCAAATCAATTTTAATATTAGGAGAATCTTTTAATGGTTTCTGATCATATTTTTCCAATTGAACTGCATTAACATTAACAGTATCATCCCCAGCTTGGCTCATAAATATGATAATGCATACCATTATAAGTAAAGCAACAGCAGTCACCACCAGTCTTCTGCCTCTAATCATAATTGAAAGTAACTAATTTGTTAAGTATGTTATCTGGTGAACTATAAATTTCCGCATTCGTGAAACTCCAGATTTTATTTACATATGAAGAAATATTTATAAAAATCTTAAACAGTTGATAAAATGTCTTTCTACATTAACAGCACCCAAATTAAATTACATAAACAAAGCAATTGATAGTGATTAAACGAAAATAATTACATTTTATATAATATAAATAATTTAGGTTTATTTTCTAGTTATTATTATATAAATAATATATAATATAGCAATTTAGAGAAACAGGTATATTATAATAACCCCTTCCTCTTCTTCTTTATATGTTGAATATCAAACTACTTATTACGTGAGAACTTATAGTATAATAATTAACGTATGTGTAATATATATATAAATGTAAATATAAATGAATAGAAATGAACTAGATCTTTTTATTAATTCTTCTTTGGAGCGGTAGCAGCATCTAAAATACCGGGTAATTTCTCATTGCCAATGGAGTATAAGAATTGTACACCCCCTGCCATCAACAAGACCAATCCTAACCCAGTCCATAAGAGAAGATTAGCTTGGGAGGAAATGTCCTGTTTGGAACAAGCAGAACCAGCCCAGTAGTTAGTTCTTTTGGAGTCATCGACAGTGGCTTGGCATTTACAAGACCAGCAGTCTGAGAGTTTGGATTTGATGCATTTACCGTGGCTGGTGCAATTATTGGTATCTTTGATACAAGCATCTTCAGAAGAAAAACAACCGGCGGATGATTTTGCGAAAACCTCAGCTAATTCAGAATTTCTCTTTGAGAATTTCTGAGAATCATTTTCTTCGGTATTATTCGTGATAAGTAAAGTAATATCATATTTTTGTTTCAATTCATTTAAGACATTAACCAAAGTTTGCTTTGCAGATAAGTAACTAGCAGAATCAAAGTCAATTTTCTTACCTAACGAAAGCAAACAATGTAAATTACCTAATAAAAGATCATCCTTCAATTCTAAATCCTTTAACTTAGTCAATTGGATCAATTCATGTTTGAAAAAGCCATCATTAATTAATCTTAAAGAAGCAGGTTCAAGATTATTGTAGTTGTTATAATCTTCATTTAACAACTCAAGTTCATCTTGTTTTTCAATCCATTGGGCAGTGGTGGAATCAAAATCAACAGAAACATCACTATCAGAAAACAAGGTGAATTCAGGAGACAAGTTAATTTTATTATAATCTTGATACTTGTTAACAATGGTTGAAATTTTCGTTAAAATTTTAGAACTATCTAAATCTTTTTCAACGGTATATTTAGATTCAAAATCGTTTCCAACAAACCCATCAATGGTAAGAATCAATTTAGGTAAAGCAGAAGTAGTAACTTCTTCCTGATTAATCATATCAAGTGTAGCTTGATCAATATCACCTAAAGTGATATAATCATCAATACCAAACTTCCTAGCCAAATAAATCCAAGCTTGATTGTAAGAAATAGATTGACTCTGTACTGGTTCAGATTGATCCAATTCGACTATAGAAAGTTGGACGTTAGAATTGTTAGCAAGTACTTGTGGTACCATGCTCAAGGCCAATGCTACCCAATTAGTTAACTTCATCCTTGATAAAATAGCTACTATTATGACAATCTTTAGCAAATGGTCGACTAAATTGAGAAACGGAAAAAAAATGATCACGTGATGAATATATATATATATATTTTTAAAAAGGATTATAAAAGAAAGAATTAAAGAAGGAAAGAAAGGGAAATTACAAAAGATTGAATAGGAGAGAATAGTAGATAATATAATACAACTAACTAATTATATATTATTCTATTTTATTTAATTATTAATATTTTTGTTTTCTACTAAATCAATTACTACAATCAATTGGAAAAAATATCTTCCTGCGATATTACATTAATAATTATATATGATAAGATAGACTAACATTAATCAAACGTTTCTATAATTTCACTCTATTTGTAAAATATATTATACTAGGTAAACAACACCAGTGATTGAATGAACAATTTGACTGACATTTATTCTTTTGTATATCATAACTATTCCTGAATCAATAAGTGTAATTCAAACAGATTGGAAAGCTCAAAATTAATACTCTCAAAACTCTATCCTAGTACTTTCAATTGATAAATTATATCCTATTTTATATTAGCTATACTATGAAACATATATTTTGTAGTATATAGATTTCACTCATTGCCTCTATCTATTCAATCCCAGTGAAATAAAGTTCCAAATCAAGATATAAATATTAATATCGTCCATAAATTACCCAAAAGTAAGATCCTATTTTATTTTAGCTTTATATATATATTTATGCCCAGCCAATAGTTAGATTCAAAGAACATTGGAATGTTCCATAAATATTAAAATCTCACATCTTGTAGTACATTAGTTGATAATTAGATTAATTAGATGCTATTTTATTTTAGCTATACTATGAAATATAAATTTCACCTGTGTATATATTTATGCCCAGCCAATGGTTGTGGTCAAACAAGATTGTAAGCGCATAATATAAATATTATTTCACATCTTGTAGTACATTAGTTGATATTTAAATGCTATTTTATATTGGCTTTAATGAAATATATATACTATAGATTTCACTATATTTATGCCCAACCTGGACATAATTCTCCACCACTTCGTGGTTCTACCACTTCGTTGCAGTTCCACTTCGTTAAAATGTCTCATCCAAAGTAATCGTAGGCGACTGAGGAATTTTTGGAGAATTAAACTTTGGAGGCGACGTATCCAAACCTAATTTGGGAGTGAATAATGTTTTAGTGACCGATCTTCTTCTCCCCATAGGGGAGACAGTATCTATAGAAACATCAACTTCATTGGTATCATCTTTATCTATCCCACCTGGTTGTGGGGTAGGTTCATTATAATGATAATTTTTATTATCTTTAGTATCACTATTAACATTTTTGAAATTTTCCAAACTCTTTGTAACATCCAAAGTTTCACTTTGGAATAAATTATCTAATGATTTTGATCTGGAAAGCAAATTTTCCTGGAGGGTAATTTTTATATGAGGAAATGGAGAAAGTAAGGAAGATATATGATCATATAACCTTTCTGCGGTTATATCTTGTTTTAAAATGACAATAATTCTATTCAAGAATGATAAATTACTCCAATATTCAATCTCATTCAAGAAAAAATTCTCATCTTTTGCAACCAGCGCATCAGGATAATCTATATCTTTTGGTAACAAATTCAAGATATTCAATTTCAATTGATCAGCAAGACTTAAAGGGGAATTATTAATGATATTATTATTAGATTGATTGGGTAAAAAGTCTTGTTTATTTAAATTATTGATAATAATTGTAGTTTTCAGACTATTTGAAGGTGATAAAGGTGGAGTTAATGACATTGTGTGGAAGTTAATTTTTGTAATCAATCCCTAGTGCTGACTTTATATATATATTCTGGGGCACAGTTTGAAATCATTTAGTGGGGGATTATATACAGGATATACTAATAAATTTGAATTTATGAAACAGTGGCTGGTTTTACTAATTGAGAATGACGTTCCGTCACAAGTAACTTCTATAGAATAAGCCTACAATTCTATACTGTAAAAATATACTAAACCATATCCTCCATTGCATCACTTCACATCTGACTTATTAATTAGTAATCCTTTTTTTTACTTTTCCATCCCTATCGGAGTTACCCAATCAATCAACAATCAAACATCCAATTTATCTTTCCGGATAATGGAGGATCTTGTCGTATTCACTCCCTTATCTGCTAAGCCTCTTTTGCAGCCAAGACTTTTTTTTGTCTTGACTAGGTAAATTGTACTTGTAGGTCAAGTTGAATTGAAAGTAGTGTTGGATGGAGTTGGATTATTCATAGTAGTTACAATTTATGTCAGCTTACACTAACAAGAGTATTTCCTGGTTTTTACTTTTCCGGTTTGACAACAAAAGTCGCATCATTTCTTCTTTGCAGCCTTACCCTCGGTTGGCACTTAAGCTATGAATTAGAGATGGCTTAGTTTAATAGAACTGGCTGTGCACAGTATATAGTTTATATGGAACTGATGATTATCCGTGGGGGATTTGTGTCTACGGCTATAGGCGGTATGTTTTCTATGTTTGATGACTTTTGGTAAAAAATATTCTCATGTAGAGAATATTCATTTGAAATATTATGTAATTTTTGGCATATTGGATAGATTGATAGATGGAATTCCACTTGTGTAATCTTCAATGATTACTTAGCGGATATTAAGATAACCATAAAAGTAACCAAAAGGGAGAATTTTAAAATCCTTCATACAAACGTAGGGTCTATAGATACTTGTAATTATGTAAAGATTAACTAGTATACACCCAAGCAAAAATGTGTATTTGGTTGTTTTTGTAAGTTTAGGCCAGACTTCTTTTAGGGTGGAAAGAGTTGATTTAGGCAGGTTGGATGGTGGTTTGCAGATACCTAGAAATGGGGTGCGGCTGGATGTATATTTGTTGTTTTACTACAAGTGTGCCCACAATAGTTAGTTTAGACTATAACGGATTTGCGACCAATAAACATTAATTAAGCTAATTCTGTATTATCGATCTGAGATATACCTACAATTACACATTTATGGTGGTCTACTTGATCATACCAATTCCTTCATGACTATTCGTATATTTTCTAAATATGCTCTCTCTAAAGTTTGGGTGCTTCCAGTCTGGTAAAATTCTTATTAATTATATCAGAAAGATATGATAACTTTGTATCGTTATCAAGCACAAGGTTCTTGTCAACAACTTGTTGTAAAAAGTCTCTCAAGATATTCAAATCTTTGAAATCATTAATTTTGACAAACGCCTTGGTTTTGGCTTTGTTTTTGAAAATCTTTACCAATTGTAAATGATTAAGATAATATAAATCACTTAACAAATATTGTTTGTTGAATGATTCAATCGACTGATCTTGCGAATTCTTAATCGTGTATTTCAATAATGTCTTGGTTGTAACGTATTTCAATTCATCTTCTTCCATGGGCATCAATTTCTTGGTCTTTGGATCAACTCTTCTCTCAATCTTCTTGGGTGGTTCATATTCAGTTAAATTTTTGATTAAATTGATATATGATTGTAAGAATGGTGTGATTAAATTACTCAATTTCACCACATAGTCCAGATCTTCGATTTGGTAGGTGCCATTTTCATGTTTCAGAATCACTCCTAAATCAACCAAATCTTGTAATACAAAACTTTGTTGTGATCGAGGATTATAATTATAATCAAATAAAAATTCAACCTTCAATGGCCCCGTTAAAATATAATAAATTTTATTAATAGTATTGTAGTTGGCTTTATCATCTTTATTCAATAATAACAAAATCGAACATACCAAACATCTTCCAATGATTAAATGAATTGTCAGGTTCTTATAGTATAATAATTCAATCGAGTTAGTGATTCTAATCGTACTTGTTTCTTCATTAATGGCAATGTATCTGAAGAATGGTTTTATACTGGCTATGGTAAGATTTTTCAATTCCTCATTATTATAATTGAGTAATTTGGAAAATTCCGAGGAATTTATTGGATCTTGTTGAACTTCCCGCTGCAAAATTGTAATAACTAATTTCAATGTGGGGATGAAATCGTCAATTTTTATATATTTGGGATCCTTTTGTTGATTATTACCGACATGGAAATTGAAATAATAATAAATTTGCAACGCAGTACCAACTACAGCAACATTGGGAATAAACTTGGTGTTATTAATCTCATGCAAGATTTTGAACCCTAATTTTTTCAAATTAACGTCGTCTTCATTTTCTTTAAATGAATTAGTATCACTTTCAATGAATTCCGATAATTTGAATCGATTTCCTAATTTGATGTATAAACGGCCTGCTAAATCACGCTCGGAATTATCATTAAACCCATCTTTATCCAAAATATACCCAGTCTCTTTTTCACCTCTCAAAGTATCAATTCCCGATTTCAAAATCCCAAAGAAACTTTCCTTGACTTTATCTTTACCAATCATTTCGTCAATAAAAGCATCCGCTTCATAGATACGTTCATAAGTGATAGAAACTGGTTGGAACAAGAGATCGAAATCAGGGTTATTTTGCTTTTCACGTTGGTTGAAATAAGTATTAACAAAAGATTTCAAAATCCCATATTTAGGTAATAATAATTTCCCATCACGAGAACGAGTACCTTCAATGAAAACCTCCATACCGACGTTATTAATTAAAAAGAATTCAATGACATTGTTCAAATTCTGTTCAGTGTACAATTCATTATTGAAGGAACGAGGAATAAAGATTGCTCCTAAATTCTTCAACAACGTACCAAAGACGGCGACATTCAAGTTTTCACCGGCGATAACCGTAGGGACAGCCATTTGGAAACGAACACAAATGACGTGCATAATGATATAATCGACATGGGACTGGTGATTTGGCAAGAAAAGAATACTCATTGGATTTTTCAAATATTGTTGATACAACGATTCGAAATCATCACGATTCACCCAAATACCATCGGGGTACATTTTCAAGAACAATTTTGTCACGGTGATATAAGCGATTCTAATCCCAGTTTCCGAATGGAAAGTAGGTAAATTCGTTTTATTAGTTTCTTTATAATAATTAATCATAAATTGTTTGACTTTGGTGAATCTCTGATCAAATTCCCCTGGTTTGATCAATTTCAATCTCAATTCTTGATTCACCAAATCATAAACCAACTCGTTCAACTTATCATCGGTTCTGGTCAACTTATCATCCATATAAGTTTCAAATTTCTGATGAAACTCTTTAGAATATTTATTAATGGAATACTTATATTCATTAGTTTCATAAATCTTATCGGTATCAAACCCAACCATAAAACTAAGGAAATTCTGTAACAATCTGAAACTAGTATTCAATTTTCCATTACCATCTAATTTGACATAGGTATCTTGATCTGTAGGCAAGGGGAATGTAAGTTCAATCTGTGGCTTCACGTAAACATTGTCCAAGATGTTGATGTCGAAAGAACTCATCTTACCCTCTAGTTTTGATTTCATGGCTCCCCTGACAGTTTTATAGCAATTCCATTGGTTAACAAGCTTGCCTATAAGGGCAATTTTCCATATATGCATGCTTACGTAAACTCACAGGTGTTGGGTACAAGCTACCGCCAAGGGAACAGAGATGACACGAGCCGCACATGTTCCAGGTCATCTCCGCACCTCCACATTATTCAGGTAGCGCTGGCTGGTTGCAAGATCTTTCTTTCACATGGTTGTGGAGTTTACCCAAAATTTTGCAGCCTAATTATCTTACTTCAGAAGCACCGTCATGTGCTACAGATGGTTTACTATGCATAATTATGATCCATTTCTCTAATTAGACGCCAAGGTACATATAAATCTGTCAAATTCATCAACCAACCTTAATTTGTGACCAATTTCTCCACTAACAGTTTGGTTCGAGCTGCCTGGCTTGTTTCACTGACCGAGGTATCCTCACCATTGTTTGAGAATATGGTTGGGTTGTTTTGAGGCAGACCATGTGACGGATGAGAGTTATCGAGGATCTTCATGCGCTTTGATAGATTATTTCATGTACCTGTATTACTATTGTTTGGTCTTTTATTGTAGTCTATTATCTATCGTTCTATATATAAATATAATTTACATTGTTTCTTAGCAACATCCTTGACCTTCTTGGACATTCCCATGGGTAATCAATTCATCTAAATTGTCCAAAGGATCGATTTTGAACACTTTATCGGGGTTTAATATTCTATTAGGATCTAATGCCATTTTGATTGATCTCATCATATCAATAGAAGTTTCACCCAATTCAATAGGTAAATATTTTCGTTTTCCAATACCAACCCCATGTTCACCAGTACATGTACCTTCATATTTGATGGCCCGTTCATTCATACGATCGACAACATCAGAAGCTTTTTGATAATCGGGGG
The DNA here is from genome assembly GCA_030557765.1 of Suzukiozyma candida. Classification (NCBI taxonomy): domain Eukaryota; kingdom Fungi; phylum Ascomycota; class Pichiomycetes; order Serinales; family Debaryomycetaceae; genus Suzukiozyma; species Suzukiozyma candida. The sequence continues at coordinate 15,422 of JANIVU010000044.1, forward strand.
AATTGTACAAGATTAAGAAATGACAATTACCATCACCAATGTGGCCCATGACGGAGAATTGGTTATCGAAACCAGATTCAATCAAATCTTGATTGATTTCGGCGATAATGGTGGATAGTTTGGAAATGGGCACAGCAATATCGGTGGTCCAGATTTGCACGTCCACTTTGTCTGGTAATATTTTCAGACCGTATTCAAAAGTAGACCATAATCCATGTCTTCTTGCAGACCACAACACTTGATTGGTTTCTTCGTCATGCGAAGTTTCAAATTTAATGAGACGGTTACGATTAGAAATCTCCTTGATTAGTTCAACCTGTTCGTCTATAGACGATTGGTTAGTACCACCAATTTTGAAGAACAAAGTTGGTTTTTCAATAAATTGTTTAGTTGATTGACTCGATTGGTTGACAAACGATACCATGGTTTCATTCAAAATCTCAATAGCATTGGGCTGGATCCCCGATTTACTGATGATTTCCTGGGCAGTGGCAGCAGCATCTTTTATAGTGGGGAATGAAGCAATGGAAACGAATTCATAGACAGGTTTGACATGGAGTTTGACGGTGATTTCAGTAATAATTCCCAAAGTACCTTCAGCACCAATGAAAAGACGAGTTAAGTCGTAACCAGCCGAAGATTTCCGAGGACGTTGTTTAGTTTTGACAATAGTACCATCAGCCAACACTACAGTTAAATTGACAATATTTTCCTTCATCGTTCCGTATTTATAAGCATTGGTTCCTGAAGCGGAGGTCGAGACCATCCCAGCAATAGTCGCACCCATACCCGGGTCAGGGCCAAACATCAAATGCAGAGTTTCAGGGGACTCTTGTAAGAATTCATCCAATTCTTGCCAGCCAACACCAGCTTGTACTCGACAGTCCAAATCTTGGGGATTGATTGCAAGAATATTATTTAAATGGGCAAATGATAAAGAGATACTGTATGGTCCGCGCGTGTGCCAATTTTGCCCCTCCAACGAAGTCAAACCGGAGTTGGCTACAATGGGAATGGAATATTCATTGGCAATTTTCAAAATTGCACTAACTTGTTCTGTAGATTGGGGGTAGATAATAGTATGCGGTTTTTGCACATCCGGCTTGGGGGGATGGTGAGTCGAGAAAAATGTATCAGCATGGGCTTTAATTATGTCTAATTGTTGGTTGGAATTTTCCTCCCCCACAATCTCTAAAATCTTAGCCAACCCTTGGTTAAACTTTAATTCATCAGCATATTTAGGAGTAGTTAACTTATCCAAAGGAATCGTAGAACCTTTAACTTCTTGTGGTGTGATACTATTTTTACCAACATACAAACCAACACCCAAGAAAACCGAAGCAATACCCAAGTACCCCACAAGACTACCCGATCTTTTGGATCCTGAAGAGTAAAATCTAGCATTTTTTGGTTTCAAAGTAGCCAATGCCACTCTTGATCTTACCAATTGAAACATTGTACTTAATAACACTGTCTATTTTGTAAATATAAAAAAAAAACACTCTACTTCCTCCACTTCTCGCTATGGGGTTTTATTTCATTGTGGCATAAAATGTTAAAATGTCTCCACAATGTCGTGATTTCTTTTAATGTCGCGTTTTAAAAGAAATGGTAATTTATACGTCAAATCACGTGAAAATGAAGAATCTGCATCCATATATAATAAGCAAATTACCCAAATGCAAAAAATAGTTGTAAAGAACAGATAGATTGTTTACGATGGCCCCACACGCTGTAGTTGACACTCCTAAGGAGTCTGCCAAAAGTTTGTCTGAATTAAGCGGACTGGCTGCAAAATTACTCACTGCTAACCCTTTTGGTACCACGGTTGATCCCCATAATTTGAAAGGTTCAGTCTACACTAATGGTTCCACTATTATTAATCAAACCATTTATTCTATTAGTTCTAAGATCTTCAGTTACGATGTTGTTGGTACTGACCATATTCTTGATGCTCATATTAAAACCTGGAGTCAGGATTTTGCCAGATTAAACTCGTTTGGAGTTGTGCCATTCTACCACAACTTGCAAGTCAGATCTGGTGCTTCCAATGCTATTCTCGGTTATTTCTCGAAAAAAGGTACTTCGGGTCAACCTGTCAGTACTTTATTAGGAGCTAATGCTTTGGTTTACATGCAACCTACTTTATTAGGTGCTAAAACCGACAATTTACCATTGTCTTTAAATGTTTCAGCTATTGATTACGATGTCAAGACTGGTTCTTTATACTCAAACTATAACGATCCTGTCAATGTTGCCAGATCTTTGGGTTACTCGGTCTTAACCCCAGTTTCTAACCAAGGTGTCGAATTACAACACTTGACTGTTTTAAATCATTACTTAGCTGCTTTGACTGGTAAACCTGCTGTCAACCTTTTTGAAGGTCCAGAATTTTTCAAAACTTTTACCAAATTCAATGATTTGTTGGGAGTTAACCAGTTAGGTGAATTGTACCAAGATTTGTTAAATGCTACTGAAGCTTCTCCAGAAAGCTCTGAACAAGCTTTACAATTGGCTTTATCCAACTTGAACCAAATTGCTGGTACTAATTACCAACCTTTTGAATACGTCGGTGCTACTAACCCTAAAACCGTTTTTGTCGTTTACGGTACCAATGAATCAGTTCAATTATCAAACATTGTTGAAAATTCTGCTTACGGTTTGATCAAAATTAGAATCCCTGTTCCATTCTTGCAACAGGAATTCCTTAACATCATTCCCCAATCAACTAAAAAATTGGTCATTTTTAACCAAAATGGTGAATCTTCCATCAAGTCAGATGTTTCGGCTACTTTATTCTTGAACAATAAATATGATGTTAATGTTGAAGAATTCAACTATCCTTTGGACTTTGTTTGGACTCCAATCACTATTGCCAAAATTTTCGAAGAAGTTTTGCAAGTTAGCCCAGAATCGGTTTTACCTACTGAATCTATTCTTAGCAATGCTGATGTCGATGTCACCGCCAACTCGTCTCCATCAGGTAAATACTTGTTATGGGGTAACGACACTGGTGTTTTAGTCAACACCGCTGATAAATTGGCTTTATCTTTGTCTTTGGATCACGGTAAGAACGTTTCAGTTAGAAACAAGTACGATAATGGTGCTCATGGTGGTTTATTCCAATCGCAAATCATCTCGGGAGCCAATGTTGATTCTGCTGTTGACTCGGCCGACGTTGTCATTGTCGATGATGTTGCTGTATTATCTACTTATGATATCTTAGCCACTGCTAAACCAGGTGCCACTATCTTATTAGGTAACAACAGGCCAGTTAAAACTTCCATCGAAGAAGATTTTATTGCCAAATTACCCCAAGAATTTAAACTGGGATTAGTTGCCAATAACAACAAATTAAGAGTC
>JANIVU010000045.1:0-18430 GCA_030557765.1 Suzukiozyma candida
ATTAAACTATATAAAGAGGAAAACTATATACTACAATTGGCGTTCTTTTTCTTGTTTTTATGTTTTATACTACGAGAAGGTTGGGGTTTCATCCCAGAGTCAGCTCAACTCTATCTAGTTGGCTGAATAATATTATATCTTTTTATTTTCTTATAATTTTTGCACTGAGCCTTTAAATTGAATCGTTGATTCAATTTGGTTCTTTTTTCTTTAGGCTTCTTAGGTACTGCTTCGTTGGTTACTTGAAGATATACACAGTAAATCAAGAATAAGATATAAAGCATGAATGCGAGTTCCCATTCTTCGACATTATATTTATTTTTTGCAACTTTTACGACTTTAGTCAGGTTACTATTATTGCCTATTTCAATTCTTGATAATTCAAATAGTTTGATCTGCTGGATCTCGATTGGATCGCCAGACAGTAAGATTTGATGTAATCTTAACCAAAAATAAGCCGTATCATGATTTGGAGTTGATGGTGAATCAATGAGTTGCAAGAATTTGCAACCATTGACCGGATTGGAACATTTGATGGGATTTGGAGTTTCTACATTCCTTGTAATTGAAGTAATTGTATCAGCAGTAAGCGTCAAGAATTTGAAACCACCGGCTGGATTTACTGGAGGCTTGTTAACTTTAGTTAACTGTTCGTTTTTACTTCCAGTATTTGTTTCTGGTAAAAGTCTCAAGAATTTGCAACCATTGACTGAATTGGAATGTCTGATGGGATTTGGCGTTTCTACATTTGATTTAACTGACGTATATGTATCGTCAGTTAATTTTAAGAACTTGCAACCACTGATTGGATTGACGGGGAAACTGCTACCCTCACCCTCAGCTAACTGTTCCTCTTTACTATTTATTTTTGGTAAAAGTCTCAAGAAATTGCAACCATTGCCTGGATTGTGATTGTCATTTGAGGTAGCTGTTTGTTTTGTATTTGAAGCGTATGTATCAGTAGTAAGTGTCAAGAATTTGAACCCACTTGCTGGGTTGACTGGGGAATTGTTAACCTTAGCTAACTGTTCCTTTTTACTTGCAGTATTTGTTTCTGGTAAAAGTCTCAAGAATTTGCAACCATCGACTGGATTCTGGGAATGGTTTTCATTCGAGGTAGCTACTTCCTCTTTGACTAAAGAATATGTTTCGTCAGTAAGTTTCAAAAATTTGAAACCACTGACTGGATTGACTGGAGAAAGTTTCCTGCTGGTTGAGGTAGAAGTTGAAACAGAGATGGTTGGGGATCTTCCTAAACTGAGAGTGTCACTTCTGTTACTGACAGGGGAATTAGAGATAGCAGCTGCGTCAGTGTAGGTGATTAGTTTGGTATTAGCTAAAGAGGCTAAAAATTTTTGACTATTAGAAATTGACTGTTTCAAATAAATTTTGCTGGGAATAGGTACAGAAACTTTGGTGGGAGATCTGGTGAAAGTTTCAGTTGGGATTTGCATTAAATATTTACTGTTAATTGCTTGAGTAGATAAAGACATGTTAAAAGTAAATAGTTTGTTGTTGTTCAAGAAAGTGGGAATTGTTCACCTTTTATAGTTAAGAGCTTCCTAATTTTGATTAGCAGGCTAAAATGTTTAGGAAGTTCCAATTATTTTTTTTGCAGCCAAAATTTGCAAATACGATAAAAAATGTGGAAGAAGAGGGGGGGTTTCAAGATTTTATTTCAGAACTCCGGTTGGCTTTTGGATATCAGTAAATCAATTTAATTCCAAAGAAATCTGGATGTAATAATCTTATAGTTCCCCTGGATGAATTCAGGTACACGATTTCTGGCTAGGAAAATAAATGTTATTTTGCTTAAACTTGCCTATACGTCCAACCAGATTAAACCGAATCTAATTAATTCCCAAATTAAAAACAGAATCGAGGAAATTATAAGTGACATTACTAGCTGACTAGTCTTACATATAGAGGACCGATGTAGCTCATTAATTGGCTATTAATTCTAATCGAGGCATCTACAATTCACGGATTTAACAACTTCGTAGACTTGAATTGTGTGTTTGGTTGCCATCAACAATCCATTTTAGCTTGCCCTTAATTGTATGGTATATGTGATTGTTTATAGATGCTTCAAGGATTGAATACATATTACTTGTTTGGGTTTTTGCTGACTACAATTGACCTACAATTGATTAATGTTAAATGAATATTTCAATCTGTTGAATTATATATAGTGTCTACTCTGGCCACGCCCTAACTCATTGGTTTAACATTTCTCTTAATCTGATATTATCCAACTCAAGTTCCTTTAACCTACGCTGTGCCTGTTTGTTCTCGTACACCCGCTGTTCACGTTCTGCTTTGAATCGATTTGTCATTTCTTCTAACTTGATCTTGGAAATATCATTTGTAGTATCATTAGGATTACTTGATAATGAATCATTAACATTCTCTAATTCTTCAATTCTCTTAAAGAGAGATGCCACATAGTTTTGCGTTTTAGCATCAGCATCATTTTTCTCTAATAACACCTTGACGTGATCGTTCACAAGAATCTCAACTGCTCTGGCAAAATATTCAAATATGTACTTGTGCTGTTGTCTTGCATTATGTTCACCATCACTTTCCCATTCAAACAGGTTTGGGTCGTGCTCTCCTTTTAAGTACTTTTTAAGAGCATTCAACCTCTTGGTGGGTTCCTTGAAAGAATTGTCCTCAGCTATTTTATCAAAAGACTTCCACAATTTTTGGAAAATCGAAACATCATAAGTAATTAATTCTTTCAACTGAAATTCCACTATATTCATCTTTCTAGACATTGATTTATCTTCAGCATTTCCCGAAACCAATTTGTCTGTTAATTCTTGAACTCTTTCCTGTAGTATTTGTTTTTCTTTATGCAAAGCCTCAACAGATGTCATCAATCTAGTTTTGTCAGTTTTTAAAATTCTCTGCTTTTCGTTAGAAATCTTCAACTGAGTGCTAATGGCATTCCATTCTCGCTCTTTTGATCTATATTCATCAAGTTCATGGTGCTTGTTCTTAAGTTGTTCAGTTAATGAAGCTATCGCTTTGGTGGATTCTTCTTGTAACCTTTGAAATTTGTCAATGAAACTTTGAAGCTCATTATTGAGTTGGTTAATTACTCGTTTGTATTCAGAAGCCTTATCAGAATCTAATATATCCTCAGAAAAATCAGAACTTACATCTCGACTATTATTCAGATATTTTCCTAACGAAGTGGTACTGTAGTCAGTTTCAACTCTTATTCTTGTTATATTTTCTTCATATTCATCAAGAATACGGTCGAAATCATGTTTATTCTTTGATTCCGCACTGCCACTTCCGCTTGCAGGGTTTGATTTAATTTCCTTCTCTCCAGATAACGATTTACATAAAACATTGAACTTTTGTGATATTATCTGGAAATTCGTCTTGATTAATTTGGATTCTTCGACTTCTCGTTGTAAATCTTTTTCAATCACAAGACGTTGTTGTTTTTGAGCCCCTAGCTCAGATTTCAACTGATCTATTGAATTCATCAAATCCTCAATAACATGCACTTGATTAGCAATTTCCTCTTGTTCAGCTTGGTAAGCTTCGAACTGTTGATTGGAATTTCCTTTTGATTCAAGAATTTTATTCAATTCCAATCCAATTATGTGCAATTTCAAATCTATTGGTTTAGTAACATCCTCGACACATTTAGTTAGTGCTATTCTAGACGATTCGTCTGTATTTGGGTCACTTATCAAACTGAATAAAATATTATCTACAATATGCATTGAAGAATCCATTCTCTCATTAATATTTCGCAATTGTTCATCTTTGCTATACAACTGCTGTTCGAAGTTTTCTAGATTCTCGTACAAATCCTCATTTAGTTTATAAACTTCTTCATAATTCTTTTCTAAATTTTGAAAATCAGTTTCCAAGGTCAAGATCCGATTTCGATCTGGTGACATGTCTGGTTTCATTGCGGCAAGATTTTGAATATCAAGTAAAGATGCAATATCCTGGTTGGTCTCACGGCTCTTATCAATCAAATTCTGAATGAATTGTTTAAAAAATTTAAGTTGAATTTTATAACTGGTAATTTCTTTATTTAATTCATCTACCTTCTGAGTAGTGGTCACATCAGATACATTTCGTGGAATATTATATGACTTTCGACTATGGCTGCCAAACAAATTATTCTCCTTGGGGACAGTTAATGTAGGGTTAATGCTAGTACGAGACCGAATCTTACTCCAAGGTGAGCTTGGTCCCCTTTTCATTGTGTTACTGGGTTGGATTTCTTTTAAGAAATGGGAGGTCATATCAAAATCCTGATCTAATTGGACCAGAGTATCATTCCTTGTAATGTCAATGAACGATGAATTATTGAAGTGATCATTATCAACTTTAGGATTGTGATTCTTTGCAACATCCTTGGAAGCGTAATTTGAGGTTATTGAGGTAGAGCTTGCGACTGAATATCGTTTTCGACTCAAATGAGTAGCTGAATTATCTTTACTTTTATTATAATCACCCTTTCCATTGACGTTGTCATCCAAGCTATCGTAGTCATAAAACGATTTTGTACTGGTAAATGATTGTCTCTTGTCATTCTTTAACGAATTGAATTTTGAGTCGGAGCTATAATTTGTAGCAGATGAATTACTGGGGACTGGTGAGTTGGAAAAAGATTTGTGGGTCGATTGGGTAGTTGGTAATAATTCACGAGATTTATTTGATGGATAATGAACTAGGGGACTTGTGTTTTCCGAGTTAGAATTGATTGGTTCAAGCTTTCGATTTTTGATGGACGAGATCTTGAAATTGCTAGGAACTGGCGTTGTATTTTCATTGATTGATGTATTTGTATTTTGTTCGGGAGTCTTCAAAACTGAATGATCTTGGGGCTCTTTCAAAGTATTTGATCTTGAGAGCAAGTCTGAAAGCACTTTACTAGTATTCAAAGCTGGTTTTGGTGAAATTGTAGGCGAGGTATCAGAATCATTAGATGTTACTTTCTTCTTCTCAGAAGGGGTTGGAGTGGCAATGGAGTTTAGGGACAATTGGCCTATATCAGTGATAAATGAAGCATCTTCAGGACTTTGTTTATTCGGACTAAATGAAACATCGTGAGAACGGTCGTGATCTTTGTTTAAGCTAGCATCATTTGATGATATCCTCTTCGATGGAGTAGTTATTGAATTAGACAACTGACTATCGGTATCATTAGGTGATTTATTCTTCTCTGCTGGAGTTGGAGTATCTGAACTGGACAAATGGTCTGAGAAAGAAGCATCTAGACTTTGTTTTTCTGTGGTAACATTAGGCGATACCTTCTTCTTCGTTGGAGTAGCTGCGTTAAGCGACAACTGGCCTATATCAGAGATGAAAGAAGCATCTTGAGAATGGCTGTCTATATTTCCCACGGAAGGACTCAATGAAGTATTGTGGGAATTGTCGTGACTTTGACTTCCCAATGAAGTATTATTAGGTGATACTTTCTTAGTTGGCGTAGCTGAATCTAAATTCAACTGACTGAAAGAAGCATCTCTTTGGTTATTAGTGGGATTTTCAATATCCCTCGAATCGCCACCCTGGGTGCCTGGAGAAATATCTCCCCTAGTATCCCTCGAATTTAAAGAAACAATCCCCTCAATCCCAAGTAAACCATTTTCTTTAACATCTTGTTTATTTAAATCTTTATTCATATCAATGCCTAAAGCGTCTAGAATATTCTCTTTATCAGCCTGTTCAATTTCATTCATCTCCACTTTCTCGGTTAGTTTACTATTAATAAACGACTTATCTATTGGATTTAACAATGCCTGTTTCAAATCCTCGATAGAGGGATTTGTACCTTTTAGATCAGACGAATTATCGGATTGTAAATCTAATTTATTTTTTCTATCAATTCTAGTAAAATCAAACAACTTATCCATACTTGCCGCGTGAAACAACCGAGAAACCCTCTTCTTAGAAGAGGGAGGAGGATTCAATATCGAAACTCTTAAACTCTCCACTGACTTTTGCAATGTGGTATTTCTTGCCAATAACTCTTCTATTTGGGAATTATCCATCTCCTCTATCTCATCATCTATATCTTCCACTTGATTGAATAGTCGAGGTGAATGTGAAATAGAATGTGGATTGGTACTACCAGAATCAGAATCAGAAGAATCAGCAGAATCAGTATAAGAATCAACACCAGAATGAGAATTATTAGAATTGTAATCAACTGTGTTGCTGTTTAAACCTGATGAATTGAAATGTAGATCACTATCATCCCTCAGAGTCATTATCAACCAACCTGATTAGCTAGCAATTGTTTTATAGATGTTTCAAACCTTTACGTGTTTTGTTGTGATTTGATGCAAAACCAGATACAATAGAAAAAATGCGTGTAATTTATTTTTAATCTTTAGACGAAGAGAAAGATGAAGAAGAATGTTGATAAGAGTTGGGGAAAAGAAATACATGGTTGTAGATCAAGTTAGTGAGTACTAGTGGTGAAGTTAGGTTGTATTATTTTGCCACTTACCACAAGAGATTCTACAAAAATTCAAATTATCTTTATATTTGACAAGTATATTATTATAAACATAATTTATGAATTATTTATCTTTTGAGAGTACTTTAGCATGTTTAAGACTGATATTGATTGTTTGTGGTGGTAGGTGTAGAGATGAATTAAGTGGATTGTATTTTGTGTACTTGGCCTGAAAGATTGTGTTCAAGTAACGAGAAATACTAAGTGAGAGTATAAGGATTCGTAGTAATGATATATAACCTTCTTTCCTTTTATTCTTTTCTTTTTCTATTTTCTACTTATATTAAAATATATATTCCTTCATGCTTCTTCTACGTCTTCATCTTCATCTTCATCTTCTTCCTCTTCGGCTTCTTTTCTGGCGGCTTGTACTAACTCTTCAGGTACAAACTCATGTTTACCCTCAGTTTCCAAAGTGACCCATGAGATTTCCAATTCGTAATCTTTATCTTTGTTATCTTCATGAGCTAAATGGATGATTTTAGCGGCAGTCTTCACTGCTTCTTTACAAGTGATTTCTTCATAATTCAACTTTTCTAATTCGGATTTGGCAATTTGTCTACCTTTACCTGTAGCAGCACCAGAGTAACCCCAACAAGCACCACTTGGTTCAATCATGTATAAATGGGGGCCGTTGCTATCAATCCCACCTACAATCGATACGACACCAAATGGTCTCACTGAATTGTAACAGGTATAATTCTGAACATAAATTCCCAATCTGTCCATCAAATGGGGTACTGGAATCTGGTTTTTGTATAAAGATTTATAAGTCTTGGCTTCATCCCTACCTCTGTTGACGAAATGTCTTCCATCAGGCAATAAACCACAGTAAACCACACCAATATGTCTGTCAACAGTCTGTATACGTTTATTCTTACCTGGGACTAATAATTTCGAATTTATAATCTTTTCCACGGCCAATATGATCCCATCTTTACATTTGATTCCGATTGAGGTTCCTCCGTTTTCGACAGCCTTCATGGCGTATTCAACTTGGAAGTTTCTTCCATCTAGATGTTAGTAAGAACGAAGGCTTGCATCGAGTTGCGAAGCAACGAGATCAAGCTTGCAAACTTGCAAAAGCTTGCGCAGGATGTTAAGTTGCAATATCAACATGAGCGAATCAACGAGATTACTTGCAAAGCAGTTTGCAAAGACTTGCTAAGCAAGTCTGAATATATCAACACGAGCGAATCAACGAGATCAAACTTGCAAGCAACTTGCAAGGCAAATTGCGAAGACATATACCCAATTCATATCTCGTTGAGATATTCAGCTTATACTCGTTGCTTCGCATCGAGTATTCCAAACTTGCAACCATGCTTATTTGATATTGTTGAACTTGTTGCGTTGCAACTGGTTAATATCCACTCAATACTCGTTGCTTCGCAACTCGTAGTTATACATACCAGGAGAGAAAACACTATTAGACAAGTCGTAACCAGTACCTATAGAAGTCTAAAATGTTAGTAAAATTGTTAGTTATACCCTTCAATTGGAACATACCATTGTCAGTAATTATTCACCCAAACGTCGCCACTGGTGTTTTCAGTTAACAAACTCTCAATGTCGTGCGACATTGAAATATGTCGTATGGATTATGCAGGTGTAGGAAAATAGCGTTAGATAATGGGATAAGGGGAAGCACTAAACTTATGAATATACACACTACATGTTATTGATTAAGACTTTAATAACTAATTGAATTACCCTGGATGGTACATTTTATAATAAGTCATTTCCAATATTCAGTCCTGGTTATTGTAAATTTCACGACATTGTCTCGATATGGCGACATTTTCCAGCAAATATTCAATGTTAGCGTAGGCAAATATATAATCTTATACAACTAATGAAGATATGAAGGAATTGAAGTGGCCCATGTTAGGGGTTATTGTATGTACAAATGAAATATTCCTGATTGTCCTTACTAACTTCTAGATTCCGGTAATATTAATTGCAGGTATCGGGTATGGGAGTCATTATTTCATATTCACAAACCAAATGACGACTCGTCAACAGTACACTTTTGAAATTATGTTGAGTATTTTATGGATGTCATATATTATAGCCATATTCAAAAAACCAGGTTCTCCACCTGCCAATTTCACACCCAAAGCTGGTGAATGGAAACGTTGGTGTAAGAAATGTGAGAACTACAAACCTGAGCGGTCTCATCATTGTAAGACATGTAATGTGTGTGTCCTAAAAATGGACCATCATTGCCCCTGGACAATGAATTGTGTGGGTCAAGATAATGTCCCTCATTTTTTAAGGTTTCTCTTGGCAGTGGTAATTACGACGCTGTACTGTCAATATTTTCTAGGTTTGAAAATTATTGATTATTATCAAGTGTGGGATCAACCAGCGTACCTTATAAATAAGACTGAGTTGGTTGCGGTATTGGTATTTAATATTTTTAACATTTTTGTTTTATTAAGTGTGGGTATATTGTTGATTAGATGTGTAATTAATGTGGTATTTAAAGGGATGACCCAGATAGAAATGTGGGAGTTTGAAAGGATTGAGTCGCAATGGCACACAGAAAGATTGTGGTTGAAAATAAGGAAAAATTATGCTAAATTGTATGGTAAACCCATGCCTATCTTAACGTCATGGAAACCTAACTTTGAGTTTGTGGAGAGTGAAGACGAACGAGAAGAACAAGAAAACTTATCCAACGATAAACCAGAACAAGATATGGACCTAGATCCTATTGTTCCCTTGGACTTTTCTATTGATGATTTGATTTTCCCTTATGATATGGGTATGTGGAGTAATTTGGTGGATGCATGTGGAAACCCATTACAGTGGTTTTTACCATGGGGTAAATCATCCCAGCTGGGATTACATTTCCCCAAAAATGAATATATGGAAGATGACAAAATGGGCTTACCGTGGCCACCTGATGGTGGACACGTGGAAGACGTCAAGACCAACGATACTAATGTCGAAGACATTGATTTATCTATACCTAAAAACGTAACTCTCGCCCGTAAACGCTTAGATCCCCGATCTGTGCTTACACGCCAACAATGGAAAAATGAATTGGGAGAACAATTGAGTGATTTTGGGGTTGATTTGGACGCAGAGGATGTTGAACATGATGAATTGCAGCAAAAAAATAGATAGAGTAGTAGATAGTAAAAGTAAATAGTGTAAATACAAACAAATAAGCAAGGAAAGTACTAAAAGTAAAATAAGTGAATACGTATTGTAGTAAAGTAGTTAAATTAATATGTAAGCAAGTAAGGGACGTGATACTTAAAATATTCCTATTACGTAATCTTTGTGGTATTTTCGCAATTGCGAAAATAATTATTCAGCTTCACGTGAATAGTTGCAATTATGGACGTCCTGGTTATAAAAAGGAGAATTGGGCGGCCAATTTATAATTTAAAAACCTATCAACAAATATGTCTTTAAGATTAGGTTCAGTTGCTCCAGATTTCCAATCGGAAACTTCCAATGGTCCAATTTCATTCCATGAATACATTGGTGACCAATGGGCTATTTTATTCTCCCACCCTGATGATTTCACTCCTGTTTGTACTACTGAATTAGGTGCTTTCGCTAAATTAGAACCAGAATTCACTAAACGTGGTGTTAAATTAATTGGTTTATCTGCTAATGAACCAGACTCTCACAGATCATGGATTAAAGATATCGATGAGGTTACTGGTTCCAAATTGACCTTCCCAATCATTGCTGATCCATTGAGAAAAGTTGCTGAATTATACGACATGATTGACCATCAAGATGCTTCTAACGTCGATGACAAAGGTGTCCAATTCACCATCAGATCTGTTTTCATTATTGATCCTTCTAAAAAAATTAGATTAATCTTGGCTTACCCTGCTTCCACTGGTAGAAACACTGCTGAAATTTTAAGAGTTGTTGACTCTTTACAAACTGGTGACAAACACAGAATCACTACCCCAATCAATTGGGTTCCTGGTGATGATGTTATTGTCCACCCTTCAGTCTCTAATGAAGAAGCTAAGACTTTGTTCCCTAAATTCAGAATTATCAAACCTTATTTGAGATTGACTCCTTTGGAAACAGAACAATAGATTTGTTGCTAGTTAAATAGTGTCCTTAATGTAATGTAATATGAAAAGTAATTGCTTAACCATTGCGAAGCAATGGTTTAGATATGTAGAATAAACCATTTGCGAAGCAATGGTTTAAACTTGGAGTACTATCCAGATAGTGGTATTCATTCCTCAGGGAATTTTATTTGGAACAAATCCAGTGGTGAATCCACCACATTTTACAATTGTTGGGATTCCTCTATTCATTCCTCGTGCTAATTTTAATCTGAAGATGAATCCAGAGGTGAGTCAACCACATTTTACAATTGTCGGGATTGTTCAACCTCTTCTACTGTATCTCGAAATTGACAAATCTTGGGGAATATTACCGCATCTGTCGTGATTCAGTTGAAATTCAATCAACTAATTACTACATGTGAAGTTGATTGTGGCAATTGGATTTGCAAGCGGTACATTTCATTGCTTCACCCCTAAAGCTACAAAAATATCGATATTTTGATAAAATCATAGAACCAATTCGAATATAAACCATTGTCATTCTAGCCAATTTCGGAAACACCACCGTCGAATTCTCTAGTAGAATTTATTTGTTAATCGGTCAACTATTGTGTACATTAAGGATTTCATCAATTGTGGCTTGTTAGGCGGAGGTTGTAGGTATCAACTACAGCTACATTGGCTATAAATTGAAGTATTTCAAATACTTAGCAACTCGGGCTAAGGTTGAAAAAACACCAATCTAACCCCTCGACTCCATTTAACATGATTGCATTAATGATCTATTTCGATAATCGCGTCGCTGTCATCTATAATTTATGATTACATTAATGATTGCATGATTAATCGCTTCACGATCATGTCTTGCAACCCTTCTTCTTTGATACTTGCAAGTTACTACGCGATTGTACCTTTACTTTGCAATTCTTAAGCTTTGCGATTACAATTCATAAGCATTACTTGCTAATAATTACTCCTCAACCATTTCTTCAATACTTGATAATCGGTTCGCGATTATATCCTTCGTAATAATACATTGGTATACGCCTTGCTTCGCAGTACTACTAATCACTTATTTATATCATACATTCATCTATAAATATTTTTGTATTTACTTTTACATACCTATAATACAATATAATACAAGGGTTAAGGGTCAAACGTCAATAATTCAATTCTTGTGGGGTCAAAAAAAGGTCTGGATCTTTCGGGGATCAATCTTTGTAATTATACAACTGGTCAGGTATAAGCTTAACAGCTACTTTTCCCAAACAACTAGTCTGGTATACTTTTCTTATTATTTGAAACCTTTTGCTCAATTATCCCATTGGAGATTCTTTTTTTTTTCCCGTGGGTATTTTTTTGGCCCAGACCTTATTGGGAAAATTATACAACTGGTCAGACCAGAGCTTAACAGCTACTTCAAAAGCTTGAAACCTACTTTTCCAAACTCTTCAGTTCAATTTTCCCACCCCTTTTCCTGGAGACTTTTTTTCCGGAGATTTTTTTTCTGGAGATATTTCTCACTCTTTGGGAAATGGATTTTTTTCTCACTCAAACATAAGGGTGCATAAAATTTTAACCAGCATAAGAAAAATTGGAAGAAGTAAAACCTGGAATAACCAACATCATTTTCAATTACATTCTCATTTCGATTCGAATTTCTTATAATTTCAATTCACTTCGGATTCAATTTTAACCAGGATGAAAATATTCATACAATCAAAGCTGGTACCATATTAGCTAATGATATTAACAAAGTTTCATATTTATTTTGAATTTCATGCCAACTTCCAATTGAATTATTCGCAATTCATCGCACTAAAATCACTTGGTACTAAATTCATATTGCTCTGCTGATTGAATTCGCTGCGCTTATAAATTTGGCGTAGGATTCAATTCACTTCTCACTAAATTCCCCTCGCGAATTCAAATACTTCGCGCTAACTTCACTTATTCGCTCGAATTACTGCGCACTAATTCCATTCGCTCCGCGAATTACTTTGCACTTTTCAGTAATACACTTCATATTCAATTCGCTTCGCGAATTGAATTACATCCCAAAATAATTCTCCTGTTCCATAGCATACTGATCCACCACATCCTCTTCCTTCCTCAACACCGGACTTTTATTCAGCACTGGCGTATCAGGCATATCAAAAGAAGTATCATGAAAAGAAACATCTTCAAATTTATTAACAATTTCCCCTTGATCATTAACAGTCATTCTTACTGACCCCCAAGGAGTAAATTTAACCCAACCACCTTGAGGATGGGAATATATAGGCCATTCATCAGAAGAAGCTGATTCTAATAAAGATTTTTTAGGAGTAGACATATCTTGAGTAGTTGATGTAATATCCATTTGATCAACAGTATTATTCATTTGTTGAATTTCATCATTAATTATAGTATCATTATAACTTCTCTTATTCATGGTTGCGAAAGAAAGGTTGCAAGAAATGAAAAATGAGAAATTGGTGGTTCTTAATATTTCAATTAGAAAATATTATGTAAGAAATTATGTCATAAATGAAAAAAAATACACAAGAAGAGGGAAGACGTGGAGTGAAGAGAAAAAGAAATTAGAAGGAGATATTGTCGTCTGATTTTTTTCTTATAGAGACATTGTCTAACGACAATGTCTCCTTGTGTCATTTTCTTCAGACAATATCACGTGCATACCAACCACATTCTCATCCAATGAAGAATTACCATTTTGTCAACTAACGAAAAAACTACAATCGAAACTAATTAAACCTAGTTAACATAAGGATTTTATCACCAACTTACTCATAACTAGATAAGAAGGACTAGCAATGTTAAGAGTGAAACATATATCCACTTTAGCTACCAAGTTAAAGGTATCTTCCTTAACTAATCCTATCAGATGTTTAAGTTCTACTGCCATTAAATTGGCAGAACCTACTGAAACTAAACCTTTTTATAATGCCATGGGTATGCCTGCTCAAAGATATTCTTCTGATCCTGGTGTTACTGGAAAGACTACTTTCACTGAAGTATTTGATGAAGTAGATATGACTTTTGGTACTGATGATGATCCTAAAAAAGTTGCTAAACAAAATTCAAAGATTAGACATTTCACTATTAATTTTGGTCCTCAACATCCTGCTGCCCATGGGGTGCTTAGATTAATTCTTGAATTACATGGTGAAGAAATTGTAAGAGCTGATCCTCATGTTGGTCTTTTACATAGAGGTACCGAAAAATTAATAGAATCAAAAACTTATATGCAAGCGTTGCCATACTTTGATAGATTGGATTATGTTTCCATGATGACCAATGAATTGGTTTTCGCATTAGCAGTCGAAAAATTATTAAATGTTGAGGTGCCATTGAGAGGAAAATATGTACGTACCCTTTTCGGAGAAATTACCAGAGTTCTTAACCACTTAATGTCGGTTTTATCCCATATTATGGATGTTGGTGGTTTAACTCCTTTCTTATGGGGGTTTGAAGAACGAGAAAAATTAATGGAGTTTTATGAAAGAGTCTCCGGTGCTAGATTGCATTCGGCTTATGTAAGACCAGGTGGTGTCTCCCAAGATTTACCTGCTGGTTTACTTGACGATATCTACATGTGGGCTACTCAATTCGGGGATAGATTGGATGAAGTCGAAGAATTGGTCTCCGATAATAGAATCTGGAAAGATCGTACCATTGATGTTGGGGTAGTCTCGGCTCAAGATGCGTTAAACTACAGTTTATCCGGTGTTATGCTTAGAGGATCGGGGATCCCATTCGATATTAGAAAGTCCCAACCTTATGATGCCTATGAATTGGTCGATTTCGATGTCGCTGTAGGTATCAATGGGGATTGTTATGACCGTTACTTAATCAGAATGGTTGAATTTAGACAATCGTTAAGAATTATCCAACAATGTATTAATGACATGCCCCAAGGGCCAGTTAAAGTGGAGGATTACAAAATCTCCCCACCTTCTAGACAATTAATGAAGGAAGATATGGAGGCATTGATCCACCATTTCTTGCTTTTCACTAAAGGGTTCGCTGTGCCCCAAGGTGAAACTTATACTGCCATTGAAGCGCCAAAGGGGGAAATGGCCGTTTATGTGGTGTCAGATGGTAGTGAAAGACCTTATAGATGTAAGATTAGAGCTCCCGGTTTCGCCCATTTGGGTGCGTTCGATCATATTTCAAGAGGGAACTTGTTAGCCGATGCGGTGGCCATTATTGGTACCATGGATTTGGTTTTCGGTGAAGTTGATAGATAAGCGAACGGTGCTTCCATATTTCTCACGAAGTGAGATTCGCCCAGGACCTCACAAATCACAAATGTACCATAGGAACGACCAATAGACCCTTGAAACAATCACCCCGATTATTTTATAATCTTTGCATTAAAATTTATATTATATTTGGTTTATATATTCGAATATTATTAAAAATAGATAAAGATTGTAGATCCAGTCAAGCTTGCTTGTCTAGCACTAGGCTTTGGCTTTGGTATTTGTTTTTGGCGAGGTAACTTGTTAGCCATGCAGGGGCTAAGCTGGTACCAAGAATTTGGTTTTCTGTAGGCTGATAGATGGAGCCGTTCTCTTCGCGGCTGGAAATAATTACTATAATTAATGAAATGAACTATCACACACTAACGTACCATACGAACGACATACAGACCCTAGAAATAATCACATGATGGTTTTATAATCATTTATTGCATAAAATTTATATTTGATGATTATAGTTTATATATTCGAATATTATTAAAAATAGTAGATTGGTTTGTAGCAGTCAAGCAAGTTTGACTGAACTTTGTGTCTGGCATTTGTCCTGTGCATTTCTCACTTCCAGATATATCACATTGTGATCACTCACCTACTTCGTTCGTAATCACTCTCATAATTGACTTTGTTGGCACTTCAGTCAGTTTGGGAGTAGTAGGTATATTGATGGTGTCATAATGTGAGACTCATTATATTGACAAAAATTAATGGCGAACCAATCATTAGACGTATTGAAGAGGAGATGATAGCAAAAGATGGTTTAGTTCCTTGTGGTGTATATTTATCAACCAACGCTATTTATCTATTTATCTGCCATGATTTACCTGAACCTATAATCTATATACAATGCACCAATGGTACCAGCTTAGAGTCGACCTTAGCAAATATCGGTAAATTTTCTCGTTGGTATCAATAGTTCAATACAGATGCAAATGTTTATAGTAAGCCAGGGTAATCGCGAATACCATATTATACGATTGTTTGGTGTAATAGTAGCCAATAACCCAATTCAATAAATGAATGCACTGTGTCAATGCAAGCCGCTTGCTATTACATTTTGTGATAGGACACAACGTATACGATGGTGAGGTGTAATCTCCCTTCATAGCACCGATATATTCGCGAAACGATTATTGAAAGACTCATTTAATGCAATCAGCATATATGGATTATTTCAAGCTCTCAATCAAACCGGGAGAACCCATAGATGATGTCAGTATGGGTCTTCTTCTATATAGCCGAGTCAAATGCCTTCAATCTCGCAATCACGCCATTACACCTGTGATGTGCTTCTTCATATATAGCACATAGATGATTGAAATCTCTAGTTCAATCGAGTTCGTCCCGGTGTAGTTCTTATACACCTGTAATGTTTACCTGTTAGTTAACTGCACTTTCTGTATATACCTGTAGTGCACTCCTTTATCTAACACTACCAAGGTACTTCGTATACACGTTCGGTGTAGTTTATCTGTTAGTTAATTATACTTGTGGTGTATACTTTTACTCCGTTAGCTAACAACGGACATTGGGTGAATTCCCTTCAGGTGTAGTTCCTATACCTGCGTAAGTTTGATCTAACGCTGTACCGTCGGTACGAACTACACCTGCGGTGTAGTTCTATCTAACACTACCTGCGTGTAGCTACACCTACGTTGTAACTACACCTGCGTGTAGCTACACCTTAGCTTAGCTTCCACAACAAAAACCCTCCAACTACCCCACCCACTCCCAACATCACTTTCCCCAACCCACTCCCTTCACCCTCATAAACATCCTGATTCATCGTATGCTGTCGATGTCCATTCTGTGGGTTCACATTATGGACATGTCTAAGCAAATGTTTGGTAATAGTTTCCTGATTGAGTTTGATCCCCGATTTGGTCAAATTGGCGAGGATCCTCGCCTGTTGCTCCGGGGTGAGGGATTTATTGATAAGTCTCCGTTCGTGGTGCAATAGTTTTTCCAAGTGAGACTGGTAATCGAAATGGGGTACATCAAAACGGTCCCCGTAGTTTTTGTGCCTACCGTGGAAATGGCTATTGTTGGGGTGACCGGCATTAGCCGGGTCATACGCGCGATGTTTTTTCGAATTCATGTATGAATAGTTTTGTTGAGACTGGCCAGTTTTTGAGTAGTATTTGGCTTCGCCATAGTATTGGTTATTCCACTCACGGGGACCGCTAGAGCTAGCATAAGCACTGGCGCTAGCGCCAGTGCTTCTACCAATTTGTCCATCATATTCCCTCTTCTTCCTTACATCTTTCAAGGTATCATAAGCATTAACCATTTGCAAGTATTTCTCACTATTAACCTCTCTTTCATCCCCCTGCAAGTGATTATTCAAATCGGGGTGAAATTTCTTGGATAATTTTTTAAACTGATGTTTAATCTCTTTAATCAGAGCAGACTGGGGTAAGTCCAAGATCTGGTAGTAGGTCAAACTCCTGCTGGAAGAGTAACGTACGAAAGAAAGCATAGAAAACCATATAAAGGTAGGACTCTAGATCGAACCCGATTCGCAGTTAAACGGCTTTTGAATAATATACAGGTAATGAATTCTGATAAAAGAAATGAGGTTACATATTTTACAGATGAAATGGATGGTTTAAAAACCAAATATCATATAGAATTTACTAAACCTAATACTAAAATATAATCCAATAGAATAGTTCTTTAAAAGATAGTTTAATTAGTATTAAATGAGTTAGTTTTAGTAAATATTATATGATGTAAGAATATACTCCAGTAGTAATGGTAATTAAACGAATAGTAATAGATAGTTCACTCCAATAGTTCTAACCGTGAATATAAGAATCAATTAATATATAATACTTTGATAATTTTTCAAGATTTAGAGAGCGGATTAAAGGATAATTTTATCTTATTAATCGATAGATTATGTAACCGCCAATTCGTTATAACTAAATTCTAAACTCCCTTCATTATTATTCTTCATATCATCTTTTAGTATATACTTCTTTTACCACCAGTAGTATAATAAATTAATTATAGATGATACTGAAAATATAGTAGAAGTAACTGGAACAGTTACTTCAGATTATTACTAATGGAGGTTAATTTATAGATATTGCTATAGTTATCATAAATGGAGTAGAGTAGGTTTGAGTAGACATAACTACAGCAGTATAAAAATATTAATAATATGACCTACAATCAAATTACCCAAGTATATCATACTATTCACATTATATTGCACCCTGTGAGTTACTAGCAATGTTGCCAGATTAATAAAACATTCTTGTTCTGTTCACCTGTGGTTAATTATTTTTCCGGCTCGCTGGTTTCACGTTCTCTATTCAGGATGACAAATGTGGGATGATATTTAGTAGTAGTAGTAGAATATTACTACACCGCAGGTGGAGTAATATTATAATTACTAATACTTCTACTAATATTTATATAACTACTATAGTTACTATTATTACTAATACTATTATTACTACTTATAATTGTATTACTCCACCTGCGGTGAAGTAATAGGTGAAGTAATATTTTTTCTTTTTCTCAAAAATCATCAACCAATTTATTTTGTTTTTCTACTGGCAATTTCTTTTATTATTAATTACAAAACATCGTTCATT
>JANIVU010000046.1:0-18465 GCA_030557765.1 Suzukiozyma candida
AATTTAATAAAGTAGTTTTACCAGCACCAGAAGAACCCATCAAAGCAGTCAATTGTCCTGGTTTGACCCAACCATCAACATGATTAAGAATAACTCTATCTTCGGTCTTAATTTTAACTTGATAAGTCAAATCTCTCCAATGGAAAATTTGTTCTTGTGTAGGAACGTTAGCAACATCTTTGTTAATACCAGAAGCAATGTTTGGATTTTTTTCAGATTCTTGAATATCACCGATCGGAACTTTCTCATTGTTGGTAGCAATATCCTTTTCAGCGTCGTGTAATTCAGCTTTATGTTTAGCATTTTCCTTCTTACGGTTTTTTAAGTTACCCTTTAAGAATAAAGCAATTTCACCCTTTTGCATGGAACCCTTGTTATATTCACATAATGCAATATAAACAAATAAGAAAAAGATGATAAAAGCAATAGTAATACCAACATTTCTCCATTTATGATCATTATAATACTGATAAGCTTCACCGACATAGTTAGTACCTGAAACGATTGGGTTACCAGTTTCAGCACCAACAACATTACAAATTCTAGAATCTTCAGGGATATTTTCATAACCAGGACCAGTTGGAACATATGACGCACATTGGAAATCACGATCATAAAATTCATTGACCATCAAAGCTTCAAACACATAACTGACTGGATTAATATGCTTGATCCACTTAGACCAACCCAACATACTTGGGAATGGGATAACAAACCCAGTGAAAATGACCATAGCTAATAATAAAACAGTTGCTGGAGTCATGGCACCTGGCAAGGAAGTGGACACAGCACCAATAGATCTGAACAAATGAGACATTGTTAAAGTACATAAACCACAACATAACCAATAAAAGAAGAATCTACCGGGATTTCTTCTGAAGTTAACCATAAAATAAAACACGAAATTGAACGCAATAGACATGAATAATTTCACGGGCAATTCAGATACAATTGAAGCAAAAGCATCGGCCGAAGGACGATATAGAGCAAATTTTTTATGTTTCTCCACAATAGGTCTAGCTTCGAAAAGGGACATAATTTCCAACAATGAAGCAAAAGCATTAAACAAAACCGCAAAGAACATGGCAGCACCACGATAATAGAAGGAAGCAGTAGTCGAATTCATATTATAAAAAATGGAAGACAAAATTAAACTCATAATAACTTGACTGAAAACAGAAACGAAAGGAATCGAAGGATCACCCTTCATACGTAAGAAATTTCTGCCGACAATATATTTCACTTGCATACCAAATGAAACCGTGTAAGGAGATTTTGAGCTCACGTGTTTAGCTTGTCTAGCAACATGAGAATCTTGATATTCTTTTCTGACTAAATCTTGATTAGAATGATTAATATGGGTATCAATTTTGGTGATTAAAGTTTGGTATTCTGGAGAATTCTTCCAGAATTGTTCAAATTCTTGGGCAGTTCTTGGTAATCTACCTTCAAAACCTGGTCTGGGGATTCTTTCATCTGGGTTAGTTAATGAAGTTAAGAAATCGGCGGTGGTCTGTCTCTGAGGACAATTCCAACCCATTCTCATGAAATAATCTTTTGCTTCATCGGCTCTACCGAAATAGATTTGGTAACCTTCGTAAAGAACAACAACATTATCAAACAAATCATAAGCATCTTGCGAACATTGATAGATCGCAATCAAAGGGGTAGCTTGTAAGATAGCCGCCGACGTTTTCAAAGCACGAATAAATTCTAAAGCAGTTGCTGAATCCAAACCTCTTGTGGCATTATCCCAACATTGAATATTAGCACCCGATAAGGAAACTTCAGCAATTGAAACTCTCTTACGTTCACCACCAGAAACCCCTCTTATGAAATCATCACCGACGTTGGTATTTCTAGTGTGGGACAACCCATAAGTAGCCATGTAGACCGAGGCCATGTGTTGGGCGTATGACTCTCTGTCTATACCAGGACCTCTATTTTGTGGAGTTCTCATTCTGGCTGCGAATTCCAAAGTATCACCAACAGACAATTGAGGGAAATGGGCGTCAGTTTCTGCTGAGTATACCACATCACCACGATGGTGATTTTCGATATCTTTTGCGGTTAAACCATCGTAAGTAATAACTGATTCTTTACCAACATGGAACCCGTAAGTATGGGCGGAAATAGTTTTCAACAAAGTCGAACAACCGGAACCTGGTCTACCTAAAACCACTGTCAATTCACCTGGTTTCATCATGGCATCCATATGTTTC
Organism: Suzukiozyma candida; assembly: GCA_030557765.1. NCBI lineage: Eukaryota > Fungi > Ascomycota > Pichiomycetes > Serinales > Debaryomycetaceae > Suzukiozyma > Suzukiozyma candida. The sequence continues at coordinate 2,223 of JANIVU010000046.1, forward strand.
AAGATATCGAAATATCTTGAGTCATCTTGTTTTTTGAATCTTCTGATGAATTCAGTACTCATTTTCCAGAAATAATTAGTAACGGTCGGTTGATAATCCGAATCGGAAGCAACACCGTAGGCACGCAAATCACGATAAGCAATTCCCAATTTACTTGGTTTATAGTAGTCGGGATCAGAATCGAACAATTTTCTAATATTCTTCACCCAGAATTTAGCGTCGAATTCAGGAGAATCAGGGTCTAAAGCTTCAATTTGATGATCATCGAATGGAGCAACACCTGGAACAGCAGACATGTGGGAAAGGTATTTCTTCAAAGCAACTGAGGAGCTGACACTATCTCTTCTGATATTATCATTGGTATAAGTTCTAGCCAAGTCTTGAATATTGTCATTCATTTGGTCATTAAACCCATGATACTCAGCAATCGAATCGACTGACTGGTTATCACCGTCATTCTTGTGATTGATGTCATCTTGATAATCTGACTCTTTACCAGAGTTATCAGAGATATTCATTTTTAACCTATCAAGACTAACTTATTTGAATAATTGCTAAATTTCAGTGGGCATCCTTTCTCTATATATAAGATTTCATAATATTGACTCATTTAGGAATTGCAGCCGCATGCGATGCATCAGAAATAATTTTTGTGTTACTTCTTTCGGAGCTTCCGTTTACGTACTATTTCCGTAAAATGTCGTATTGAGATGATTGGTTTATATTTTTTCTAGGCGTAAACCAGCTATAGGGCCAGCAAAATGGGGTTCTTCAGTAAAGACGAAGAGACAGTGAAACTTCCACCTAACAAATCGAAGAGAACAGAATGTTGGGATTCTAGAGACAAGTTCTTTGCATGTTTGACTAAAAATAACATTGACAATTCGTTGGGTGAAAAGGAATTACCTAAGGTCGACAACGAATGCGGATCTGAGAAGAAAACTTTTGAAAATAAATGTGTAGCTAGTTGGGTCAAGTACTTCCAAGAGAAGAGATTCAATGATTTGACCAGACAACGGTATATCATGAAGTTAGAAGCTGAAGGTGCAGAGCCATTGCCTTTTAGATTGGATAATCGTAAGAATTAGGGATATACGACATTTTTGTTTTTCCATGATCGCTCACATTAATACTTGTATATAGTAATGAATATTAACTTAAATCCGTGAAAAATGTAGAAGCCTCCCAAACGTCCAAGCCTCTCAACATTTTTCTTTCCCCATTGGGTAACTCCATATTTTTTACGGATAGCGGTAAATCAATAAACTTCCGTTAAGCGAGAGATTATTATGTCTACGAACACGAGGGCATTGGTTGGAATTAAAAGATGAAAAACTAAAGCATAATAGGAGATATAGAATGGTACAAGCTACCGACTAGTATTCACATTTCATATAGAATATCCTTTTTTCTTGACAACTGCTGTTTTCTGCCCTATTCTTTCTTTTTATAGCGAATTATTTTTTATATTTTTCTTGGATTTTCTCACTCAATTGGTTTATGTTTATTATGATTATCCCTCATTGGGTTAACTCCAGTACCGAACAGATGTCGGTGGCAATAAAAAGGGGGGGATTAGAGTTGAGTAACATAGAATACATTAGGACCCTCAGCCTTGATTAGTTATTGGTCTTGGGACCGGAAAATACTTCAGATCCGAGCCGTTTGTTTTCGTATATTTTTATGTCGTTAGGGTATCGGATTTTAATAACCACTGTCATAGTTTATTTTTTGGCGTGATAACCGTTTAACTCCCAGTGCAATTAATTGTGCTGTCACTTTGTTGATCGATGCCGTGGGTGCTGGTGCTATTAATAGATTGTAGTCAAAAGTTTGAATTGATTTTATGAACGCAGTGAATACATGAAAATCACCATTCATTGGCTATTGCAACGTTTTTATCAGGAGAAGAAATTGTTGGTGAATTAACTATTAATTTGTAGACTTTATTCATATTAATTATTTCTTCAGTTTAAAGTATATAATTCGTAAAAGTGGTAATTTTGAAATAAGAAAATAATATGACGAACTAAAATTAGTTATGAACATAAAGAAAGTTAAAGCTAGAGTACCAATGTTAATCAATCAACTAAGTAGAGTTGTTAAGAGTAACTCGATAATTTAATTATATTTAATTTAGCTTTTAACCAAGATCTTCACGATTTTGTATATAATCTGCGAATTTCATATTAAAGTGGGATTACTATATTGATCCGTGAGTGTAATAATTGATACTACACTTATAATTGAGGAATTCCCATTTCCCCATTAAACAAACTACACTGTTTGCGTTTCTTATTAAATAGAGTTAGATTTTAAAGATCACTACGAAAAAAAATGCTTAGGGGGTTTCAAAGTCGAGGCGTCCAGCCCCTTACCCCCATTGATTCTTTTCATTGAATTGATATCATTCACTCTACAAGTGGGGAACTCGAGCATTAAAATACTTTACAGTCAATACTAAGGAGATATACCATGAACCCTACGGTTGGATATCAAATTCTGATGCAGATAACATTATACTATAGCATATTCTACAATATTTGATGCTTTACGTCTAATAATAAATTTTAATTCTATTGCTATTAAAATTTACAATGCAGATATGATTAACGATTCTCGACTAACTAGATTAGAGTTGCCAAATATATCCAAAACAGTTCCCCATTCATAATCGCCTCTTTCAACTATGACAAAACTCATAGATAGTTCCAATTTCTCCCCCGATTTAACTCCATTGTATCCAAGAGGTCGTTGTAGTATTCCATTAATTAGGATCTTCCGCTCAATAGACATTTGTGCTCTGGCCATGACTGGATTACCACTCAATGACGTTAATGCATTCACGGGGAAAGGTAAATGTCGTAATATTCCTTTTATATCGTTACCGGTATCATTCGAAATTGTCGTTTTCAAGGTATAGAATTCATCAACCTTCAATATACATGTATTGCGATTGGAAACAACAGGTTGATCACCTTGATATATCTTATTTATGATATTCAATTTTTCATGAATCAATACATGCGCCATTCGAGGAGTAAGTCTAATACTCCGGAATTCAATATTCCCCTTCCTTGATGATTTCGATGACGAACTTCTCCATGTACCAGTTAGATTCGAAAGCAAGTTGTTTCTTAACCAAAATAATTGCTTCATTCTACGATCTTCTTCTTCTGTTATAGAATAGTTTTTAACAAATTGTTTGTTTCTTAACGATGGAATTGGTGCCGTGACATCAATATCCCCAGTACTGATTCTTCTAATTGGTATTAAAAACCTTTGTGTTTTATTAGGTTTTATCGATGCTTCACACGAAAAATCAATCACCAGGTAATTCAAATTTGCAATCAATTCATCATTCCATGAATTTTTAACGTCTACAACCATTAAACAATAATCTCCAATATTCTTTTCTCCATCAACAAATCCTATAATATCATCAACACTTGCATCATGGAATTCACATTTATCAGCGAAATTTTTGAATGAAAATGAATGTAAAGGTAGGATATCGCAAGCTATAACGTCTAATGACGGGAAGATTGATAAATTAATTGGTATTTGTACAGATTTCACAAAGCTATTTGCTAAATCGTCAGCATCTTTATGGGCATATTCTAGAATTACTTTCAGTTGCTTCATTCCTCGTTTACCGGTGATTTCAAAATCTATTTTTAATTCGCCATGTGGACCTATGGTTTGAAAGTGATTAGCAATTTCCTCTTTGTTAATAATCTTGAAAGGATTTGCTTTTAGTAATAACCATTCCAATTCATAGACTTCTGGAGCAGGGAGTGTTTGATTTCCAGAACTCGAATCTAATCGTTTTGTTATTGATTCTATTGTAGAATCCCAAAATGAAAATGAAAGAAAGTTTATCAATTCAGTTGAATAATTTGTAAGATTAATCGAAAATGAATATTTCTCACCTTCGAGTAACATTATCCAACTATTTGTCACCAGAATATCTGTCAAACATAATTTAGGTTGTGGAGAAATTACTTTTAGGAATAATGACTTAGTTGATACATCAGTGGACGAAGGTCTCTCGACTTGAGTCTTTCCGGAATCAGAAACGGTTTCTTTCAAATCCAGCTTCAAATTTAACCCAGAATCATATATGGGAAAGAATTGCTCTTCGCAATCGCATACTCGTGCCCGGAATCCAGTTATTTTCAGTTCTCCAGTCTGTAGTGGTTTAAATGCAATTTGGAAAAATTCACAGGATTGTGGGGGGATCAGTAATACTGACCCAGGAAAGTTACTGAAAGATTGATTTGCTGAAATTGCTGGTGATGCTGTTATTGACCTTTTTCCACCATTGCTGCGAACTTTGGCAAGTCCCAATGGTTTCTGGGGATAGCTGTTTCCTTGAGTTGTGGAGATGAATAGTTTTGTGAGATTGCCTAGTGTATGAACTTCAACTGGACCTTCTGTTACAATACTGATATCTTCAATTTCGATTTCAAAGAAGAACGGATTCTGGAATTGAACCTTTAGATAGTATACCTCATCCTTGATCAAAAGCGAATCACGATTGGTAACTTTTGCTTTAGTTTTATTAAATGGATCAAAGAAAGGTTGAATTTTTTTGGCAGGTTTCGAGGATTCATTTGATCCAACTAGACCAATATCACCTGCACTTTTCTCGTATTCTGGGAAAGGTAATAAATCATCTTTATTACGATTATGTATAATCTTTGCGTTTCTTACTAAGAACGGATCCCAATATGGCGAGTTCAATTTCAAATCCTCAGTATTTGACATATGCACAAGCGATACTATTTTATCTTTTATACTTTGTTGGCTATCCTGACCCAAACAATGAGTAAACTTCGATAAAAGTAAGGTGCAGATTTTCAAAACAAATTGGTAATCTTTTACTGAATCGGAAACTCTGAGACCTAATTTTAAAAGCGGAATCTGAATTGCTGTCCAGTTTTTATTTATTGTATCGAATGGTTCATTGTTCATGGGTATACCATATATTTGAAACAAATAATCGAAAATCTCATGCACACTATTCTTCTGATTAGGATTGATTCCAATTGATAGTAAACTGTCTTCCATCTCCTGGTTTTGTTTTGGTAATGTCTCTAACTTTGGAATCAATGACACTAACAACAATCTCAATATAAATGCTCGTTTCCTTTCCAAACCCAAATCGGTGTATATTGTTGCCAAAGTACAAAATATCCTGCATTGGTCAATTATACTCAAATCGGTTAGTTGCAAGGCGAATATTTTATCAGTCTCCTTCAAGATATCCGATTTCAGGAAGTAAGTACCATCTAGACTAGATTTAATCGAATAATTTGTACCTCGAACAATATTTTCCAACACATTTTTATTAACGATATTACCACCAAGATAGATCGCAACCATAAATTTTATGAGCCGGAGTATTGACTCGACATATACAATATCGGGTACCATGTTTTCGTAATCATCAGTACTCAACTGGTAATACTGCAACGCCTTGGACGAGACTAACCTTACCAATTCTGGAAGTGCTAAGTTTGATAAGTCTCCCACACTCGAATGGGAGCTTATGGAATTTCGTGGAGATTTAAGTGAGTTCTGGGTATGTAGGGAACTTCTGGGCGAGTCGACCGGGGGCGCCAAATGGCCATTACCATTGAGATTACTACGAACTGATTCGGAAGATAACGCTCTGCCAGTATCCAAATTCGCCGGCGTCATTGAGGGTAACTTTTTCATGGAAATCTGTAAAATCTGCGATAATTTCTGTCTTGGTAGGTCATAACTGGAGCCAGAATAATGGAGCAAGACTATTGATTGCGCTAAACCTTCTAGGGCACCGCCTAACCAAAGGAAATCGTCAGATTTCCTCAAATCAGCCAATGAATCAATAAAACTTTGGAACGCATTTGAGTATTTCCCTGCTAGTAAATAAAAATTCCCCATCAATTTCGCTTGTCTACCATTATGTCTTAATTGTGACTTTGATTTGGGGTCTGTGTTGGGTGACAGGGTATTAAACGCCGCTTTGAATGACGTGGAACCTGAACTTAACCGTTTCTGGGCCTGGTTAATAGTTTTAGTGAGTATATGGCTATCGGTGATTGAAACTGGAGATCGTAGGGTGATGTTTGAGTATGAAGAAGCATAGCTGTCGAGAGCAGCCACAAAAGAACCTGCGACATCACATAAAATTGTTTCTAGGGCGGTGATATTACCAACATTAGTTCCAGAATGATAATAAACTGGTTTTGCATGGGATAGCTTATCCAATGGAGTATCAAAGAAAATTAAATTATGAATTGGCGACGAGGGGTACTTCTTTTTCAATTGTATCATGGTTTCTTCGTGGTTTATATTGGACGCGTAGCGCCCAATTCCTAATATTATGAATGTCTTCCTATATGGCTCAAAGTCATGTAAAAAGATCGTATCAGTGTCTGGAATTGTCGTAGTAAAATCATAAAAAATCCTACCTTGAGGGAATGTTTGTGGATTGAAATATTCCAATTGTGAATTAGCAGTAATATCTAGTAACCTAATTTCAGTATACGGCCTTAGTAACTCATAATACCTATGAAAATCCTCTTCTGAACAATCATTTATGGGCACTACTAGTATTTTCACTCGTCCAAATGACGTAAATCTATACCGATCCATTAACTACAAGCAATTTAAAATTAAATTTGTCAAAGCCTTTATATCATCAATATCCAATCAGGAGGTAAAAGGAGGATGTTTGTTATAATAATTCCAGGTTAAACAAGTATACGTGTATGGTACTATATCTGTTGTCTATGTGTTGGTGTGTTTTTCAAATCAGCGCTACCATCCTTGATTTTGTGTGGTGATATTTTTGACAACCAACATTTTGAAGGCAAACTTATCAAACAGGAGGATTTAACACAGATAACATAACAATTGTTAACTTGTGATAGGGATAAGATTAGATATAACAATATTATAATATAATAATAATCTATTTTCAATGACAGGGTTAAGTTTTGATAATTTTCAAAGAAATCAGTACCTTGCTGAGAAAGGGTTTGGTAATGTCAAGGCAACTTCCACAGGTACCACTATTGTAGGATGTGTGTTCAAAGGAGGGGTTGTGATTGCTGCTGATACCAGAGCTACATCTGGACCAATTGTTGCTGATAAGAATTGTGAGAAATTGCATCGATTAGCTCCCAAGATCTGGTGTGCTGGTGCAGGTACTGCTGCCGATACTGAAATGGTGACCCAATTGATTGCATCCAATTTGGAATTACATGGTTTAAGTAATAACCGTGAGCCTCGTGTTATAACTGCGTTGACTATGTTGAAACAACATTTGTTCAAGTACCAAGGTCATTTGGGTGCATATTTGATTGTTGCAGGGGTAGATCCTACCGGTGCCCATCTTTTGTCTGTACAAGCCCACGGTTCCACCGATATTGGTAAATACCAATCATTAGGTTCGGGTTCTTTGGCTGCTATGGCTATTTTGGAAACCAATTATAAAGATGATATGACAAAGGAAGAAGCTATGAAATTATGTAGTGATGCTATCTTGGCTGGTATTTGGAATGATTTGGGTTCTGGGTCCAATGTTGATTTGTGTGTAATGGAAGTAGGCAAAGACGCCGAATTGTTAAGAAACTATATCACCCCTAACGTCAGATCACAAAAAGCTAGGAGTTATAAGTTTGCCCGAGGCACAACCGATATCTTGAGACAAGATATCAGGAAAATCGTCGATATACAAGAAGAAGTTATTCACTTTAATGCCAATGATGCCATGGAAGTTGATGCGTGATGGAAAAGTTAATCTAGATACTATAAAATGAAAATATAAGTCAAAATTTGTAAACTTGTAGGCCAAATTATTGGTTCTTCTGTAGATTTACCCATTTTATAGTAAAATATAATCTGTAGTAATTGTTGATCCCAAACGTTTCAAAAAAGTGCCAACCTCGTAATTACCGTAAACTTCCTGGTTGGCAATAGTCTCTGTAGCTTTTCTTTCTACCGCGACGAAGAACTCGCCAACCAATGAATATTGAAAACATTAGAGAGTAATATTGTAACTATAGAAAGTTCCTCATATTTTAAAGAGTAGAAGTAATCTTGGACTGGTTTAATCAGGTTTTCTCTAGATTTTTTTTGATTGATTTCTTCAAATGAAACATGACTAGTGGTATTTTGAGAAAATATTGGTGGAAGTAGAGTTGATGTGCTTGATTGAATTTGGGTAAGATCAAACAAAAGTACTTGGTGGATAAAGTATTTCCATCTGAAGTAATGAGAGATGCAGATTCCGGAGCAATTTTTTGATTTTAATGAAGCGCAAGATAGATTGGTGAGAACATTAACACCCGGACTTGTCAAAGTTTGCGTTTGAGAAGAAGATCGAGTAAAAGAAATAGTTAATATTTTAAAAATTAAGACAAACAAAAAGCGGGAATCGGTCTCTTTAAATAGTTAGGACCTTCCTAGTTGGATAAGCAGGTACAAAGTCACCAATAGTATAGTTTCCTAAATTTTTGCAGCCAAAATGTATGAGAAAGATAACAACAAAGATATACCATCAACCGCTACGAATTTTACCAAAACAAGTTCATAGTTCTTATCTACATGGTCAGTTTAGGATTACACCTAGATTTGACGGCTCAACTACAAAAACTAAAAAATGTTGAATATGCAAGGGAATTTGTGTCAAGTTGAATCTGTCCAACTTCCTAAATTGCTTGACAAAAGTAATGGAACCTAGAAGTTTGGGGAATGTAACATTAAATTCAGGGGAGCTCCATTTGTAAGCTATTAAATCAAAAGAATAATTTCACTTGGAGTTTGCATAATTTACGATATATAGGTTGCCTATATAAAGTCACATAGCACTTGTGTTAGAAATGAAAATTTCAAGAATCGCTTGTTTAGTTAAGAATTTATTACAGACCAGCTGACTAAAGTATTTCACAATGACACATTTACTAGCTACCAATATAACAGTTATTAGTGATTCTGAATCTCTGTCTAATTAATTCATTTTAAACCTTCTGGAAAATTCGATATTTTTTTGTTCTGGTATATTTAGCGAGAATGAAAAATAACCAGAACTGAAACAGAAAGAACATTAACAATATGGTTGTAACGAATCCTAACAATTGGCATTGGGTCGATAAGAACTGTATAGAATGGACCAGGAAGTATTTCGATGAGAAATTAACTGGGTTCAAGGTGACTTCTGGGGGAGTTACTGTTGGTATTAAGCTGGTTTCTTCGATCGAAGGAGATGTGGATGTGTGTCAGAGGAAGGGGAAAGTGATATCGTTATTTGATATTAACATGACTTTAAATATGAGTGGTGAAGATACTAACGGAGAAACAATGGACGGGTCTATAGTTGTACCTGAGTTAACATATTCCAGTGAAAGTGACGATATTCAATATGAAACCTCGATATATGAAAGTAACAACAAAAAAGATGAAATATTCAAACCGGTGATTCGTAAACACTTATTACCCAAATTAACAGAAATATTAATCCAATTTGGTAAAGATTTGATGATTACCCATGGTTCTGATATTCAAGTGAGTGCAGATAAAGTCAACTCCACATACACTAAAGGTAATCAAAATTTACAAGAAAATGTTTCTTACAAAGTAGAACAAAAACAAACAGCAAAAGATACTAGTAAGTACAACACATCTACATTACACTTGGAACCTGTGTTCAATACTACGGCCGAACAAATATATATCACCTTGTTGGATGCCAATAGAATCACAGCATGGTCTCGTTCTGTACCCGTGATTGAACAATTCCCTCCAAAAGAAGGTAGTAACTTCAAATTCTTTGGCGGTGGTGTTAATGGTAAAATCTTGAAATTAGTTCCAAACGAACAAATTGTTCAATTATGGAGATTAGAAGATTGGAAAGATGGCCATTACGCTGAATTGGATATGACTCTCGTCCAAGGAAGTAGTGATACTAAATTAATTGTTAAATTCACTGGTATCCCTATCGGAGAAGAAGACCGAGTAAAAAATAACTTTGAAAATTATTATATTAGATCTATCAAAATTACCTTTGGCTTTGGTGCTGTATTATAGATAGTTAGATAGATTAGAGTAATAAATATAGTTAGAGTTATTGTTATATAGATATGAATATAATCTTCTATTAGTAATCTCCCTTGTTAATTATCTTTCCCATTAAATTGTCTCGGATATGATAAGCACTGAAAAATTTGGACAACTTGCGCTTCTCGTGACTCGGGGTTTAGGTTCAACATATAAAGAAGTCGTTTCTTATAGAACTGGATTCTGTTATTCATTAAGGATTTATAATGTCAGATACTACTGGAAAAGTATGTATGGAAGTAGCAATGGGTTGATGTATATATATTTACTAGAAAATCTACCCTACCAGTTATGCAAGGGTGAAGGGAGATGACGATCTGTTTTACTAACTTTAGACTATCACTTGTAAGGCTGCTATTGCTTGGGAAGCGGGTAAACCACTTGTTGTCGAAGATATCGAAGTTGCTCCTCCAAAAGCTCATGAAGTCAGAATCAAAATTACCAATACTGGTGTTTGTCATACCGACGCTTATACTTTAAGTGGTATTGATCCAGAAGGTGCTTTCCCTGTTATCTTGGGACACGAAGGTGCCGGTATTGTTGAATCTGTCGGTGAAGGTGTCACCAATGTTAAAGTAGGTGATTCTGTTGTCGCTTTATACACCCCAGAATGTGGTGAATGTAAGTTCTGTAAATCAGGAAAAACCAACTTGTGTGGGAAAATTAGAGCCACCCAGGGTAAAGGTGTCATGCCAGATGGTACTTCCCGTTTCAAATGTAAAGGTCAAGATATTTTACATTTCATGGGGTGTTCGACCTTTTCTCAGTACACTGTTGTTGCTGATATTTCAGTTGTCGCCGTCAATGAGAAGGCCGACCCTGAAAAAACCTGTCTTTTAGGTTGTGGTATTACCACCGGTTACGGTTCGGCTACTATTGTCGCCAATGTTCAAGAGGGTGACAATGTTGCCGTTTTCGGGGCTGGGTGTGTTGGTTTATCTGTGGTCCAAGGTGCTGCTGAAAGAAAAGCTGGCAAAATCATTGTTGTTGATATTAACGATGACAAAAAAGCCTGGGGTGAAAAATTCGGAGCTACTGATTTCGTTAACCCAAGTAAATTACCTGAAGGTACTTCTATTGTCGATAAATTAATCGAAATGACCGATGGTGGTTGTGACTACACTTTCGACTGTACTGGTAATGTCAATGTCATGAGAAACGCTTTGGAAGCTTGCCACAAAGGTTGGGGTCAATCCATTGTTATTGGTGTAGCTGCTGCCGGTAAAGAAATTTCCACTAGACCTTTCCAATTGGTTACTGGTAGAGTATGGAAAGGTGCCGCTTTCGGTGGGGTCAAAGGTAGATCTCAATTACCTGGGTTGGTCGAATCTTATATGAATGGTGGTTTGAAAGTCGATGAATTCATCACCCACAGACAACCTTTGGACAAGATTAATCAAGCCTTTGATGATATGCATGCTGGTGAATGTATCAGAGCTGTTGTTAACATGTAAGTATATTAAACCTTTAGGCAATATTTTTAATCTACGAGCTATCTTATTTTGATAACGTACCAAGAATAGACTATATATATAAGTATTTTTTTTCAAGAACAGTTTACGAAATTGATCTACAAATGTAGGTATAGTACAAAATGTTTATTTTGTGTATGCAAAATCTATAAATGATTGTTTTTAATTGATATCTTTATTTAATCTTCAATTTCAAGATCACTATAATTCTCCGCTTCAACCTCTTCATCATCATCTTCCTCGTCTTCTTCAGCCTCGTCTATTTCAACCACCATTTCATCGTCACTGTCGACATAATCATCATGGTCTCCGATTTCAATATCACTTAATTCATTTTCCAAAAGTTTGGCATCATCCAATTCTTCAATATATTCAATATCACTATCAACATCTTCCGAATCATCATCCAATTCATTTGTAACAATCTCTCGTTTTAATTCAGTTTGATGATATAATAATGTTAACCTACCTTGTAATTCCAAAAGTCTGGGTAATGTATCGGCTTTTTTAACTAAAACCGAATGTAAATTCGATAATTTTGTATTCAATTTAGGTAACGAAGTTAAAACCGCACCATGAATAATAAGAATCCATTTCAACCAATAATTCAATTGATTGAATCTTGAGGTTTGTCTTTGAATTTTTTCTGATAAACGGTCTAATAAAATCACCGCCAAAGATGAATCTAATTTAGTGATTGTATTTTGAATAACTTGAGAATCTCGATTACTTAAGACGGTTTCCAACAATGCATGATCGTTATTACGTAAAGATTGGGATAATATGATCGATAAAGAGGTAGCGGCATTCTTACCACCAAGCTTCTTCTTGGATTTCTTCGATTGTTTGGGTTGTTCAGATGAAATTTTATCCAATTTTTCGGCTAAGGTTTCTTCATCTTCTTCATTGTCACTGTTGTCCAAATCTCTTACATTGGTACCGTCACTGATAATGGCATGGCCTTCAGAATATTGTTTAACTGCAGCTATATCATGGCCATTGCTAGTCATGTTTTGAGTAGATTTCAAATTAGGTCTTGATTTATGAATGGTTGAATCTTTATCGAGGAGGTAATTTCCTGATTCATCCAACCATTTGATCGATTCGAAATATGAAACGTTTGAGTTTTCCAACCAAGTGATAAGAACCAAGTCGTCATTGATAGATAACGAGTTGATAGTCATATTAGCGTCTTGAGTAGATTTGATTTCGATTTCTGGTCTTGATAATTTGATAATACCATTACTGGAATGGGATTGTACTAACGATGCCTGTTGTCTTCTCTTCTTTTTGGAAGAACCATTGGATATAGTTGCTTGCTTGTTGTTATTGAATGGATCGTTAAACACTTCCATACACCCATTTTCAGTCAATGAAAGTAAAATCGATTTAGAATCTTTTTTACTCAAGCAGACATTAGTAATTGAAGTTTGAGCGACAAATACAGCTTTTGTCGATGATTTCTGGATCGAGTACAAGTTCATGAATCTGTCACCGTGGGCACTGGTTAAGAATAAATCTTCATCTTCAGGAATGGGGATGATAAAATTGATTGGTTGTATATGTCCTGGGAAAGTTTTCACTAATGACTTGGTGGCTATTTCAAGTAAATATATCGAATGTGATGCGAGTAAAAGATGTGGTTGGTTGTTGTATGAAATAGTGGTGATTCTATTTATTGATTCGACATCTTCCAAAAATTCATTAATTTTGAAACTTTGCAACAATTTGAAATTGGTCAAATCCCATTCGAATATATTTCCTCCTATATCACAAGACCATCCTGACTGGGTATATTGTGAGAAGTGGAAATCCTGAATAGAAAGGTTGGAAGACAGATTCAATTCAGCAATTATACTATTTGTTAAAGGGGAGTAAATTAAAGTCGAGCCTTTGGTCAAACTGACTGCAAGGATCTGTTCATTCTTGTATGGCACCCAGGTGATATTGGTGATTTTGCTTGATTTATCCAAGTTGAAACTGGTATTTAATGCTGATTGTGAAGGAACGATGGATTGAACTTTTACTTGGTGAGTATCTAGAGCGATGACTCCAGAAGCCAAGTATGTGTTACTGGAGTCAAATGCTGAACATATCAAAGGACCAGTCGACATTGGAGTGTTTGCTACTAGTTAATTCTCATCGCATACTCTTAGAGATGAGCATTCCAAAACTTTTCAGATCCTGCAGATAAAAATGCACCCATAATATTACACTTATACACCTATATATACACCTAAACCCAATGCTAACCTAGACACTATCCTTAATGTCTTCTTCTCCTTTTTGTTTCCTTTCCCAGAATATCATCCTTTGGTGATATTGAATGAATTTTCTCTGATTGATTTTCAGTAGTTTCCTCTGGGGTATGTACATTTACAGTTTCAACTTCATCATTTTCATCATCAGTCATTTTGATCGACATGATATTAATCCCACCACGAGACTTTCTTCGTTTAGAGACCAATTCGGCGAATGTCGACTCTGATTTATTTAAATCGCTGGCGGATGAGGTATCATCATCCTCTTCATCATCAAACCCAATCGGCGTCTTTGTATCCTGTATGAGTTTCTCATAATCGATTTTTTTGCCAGATTTATTTAATTTCTTCAAGAGAATAGACGCTTGAGATGAATCAGAATCCACAGAGGTAGGAGATTTGCTTTTCTCGACCGACTTGACATGGCCAGGTCCACTCCCACTCCCATGACCATTGCCAGTTCCAGTTCCATGGCCATTGATACCACCACTCGCTTCATGGCCATTGGCATGGCCATTAAACGTAACCTCCCTCACATTCAAATTCCTACTCGGATCCAAATTCTTGCTACGCAAGAACCGGATCAGTGTTTGTCCCTCAAAATCCTGTTTCTCAACCACTTCGCCACACTTCAACGCCGCTGCATCCTGACTAGTATACTCCTTCGAATGGGCAATCCTCGAATGGTTCAAGAACCCCTGAGCACTGGAAAAGTTCGATCTTTGACACTGGGGGCATGTTAGTTTAACAATGACGCCGTCTGTTCGTCTGTAGAGGCAAGTGTTATTATCCACAGCCGCAGGCTGTGCCAGCGGTGCTAGTTCGAAAGAACTAGGTCTTAATGAACTAGTGGTAGATCTAGTTCTATAAAAGGGATTAGCCTGGCAAGGCGAATCTAAAGAAAACTTTTGTAAATCATCATAAGTAGAATTATCATAAGAATAAGAGTTACCACCATACTGAGCATTCTCCAAAGACTCCTGTCTCTTTTTGAGCTCCTGATAACTCACTGTAAGTGAGTTATTGAGGAGATCAAAGTATTTAGTAGTAAAATCATCAGGTTCATTAGATAATTTGGCACTTGAAGGAATTTCAAAATATTTCCTTAACAATATCATTTGAGCTTCAATTTTATTCAATTCTTGATTAGATAAATGTAATTCCCGATGTTTGAGTTGTATTTCCAAATCTATTTGAGATGTAAGTAATTCTTTTAATTGGTCTAGTGGAATATCATTTAGTTTGTTAGCTAGTGTAGATGTTTCATTAGTTGTGGTTAGATTATTACCCATACTATCTCCAGTGGCATCTTGTTTAGCCATAATTTAATTGTAGAAATTCAAATTTCCTGTCACCACAACAATAAAAATATTACTGATAGATAATGATCATGTGATTAGAAAAACTTTAAAATTTGTGTCACTGAAAATGACAATGTCATGTGATGTTGTCATATATTGAGTGCAGGATTAAGTCTTCTAGAAAAACAACCAATAACAATTCTATATAGATCTACTGTATACCTTAAGGTATAAAAAATAAAAGGTGTATATTTTTATAAGTTATTAGTTTTTTTATTAATTATATTTTGTATAACCACAAATTTATAAACATAAACACCTCTCCACCACTCTACCACTCATCTACCTTCCTCATTCAATTTTTTTTTTTTTTTTTTTTTAGATGGTAATTTTTAAGCCCCACACTTCATGCAGCGGTAATCGACCCGGGATGGAAACCCACTGGTGGAGCAAACGTCAATCAAGGGTTGATTATATTTAACTAGTTTATTTTATATTGTATTTCATATTGTATTTTAGCTAGAATTGACTTTTTATACATCAATTCTTTTTATTTTGCAATCGGAGTTTGCTGAAAAATTGACTTTACAGTATGTTTAGATTGACTAGTCAATTGGCAAGGAAGAGTAAAGGGAGGTGTCTCCAACAAGTTAGGTTTAATTCTAGTGGCGGTAAGTTTACTGAATCGGCTATTTGGAATGGGATCTCAGGTGTTGTTGTAGGTGGTTTGGCAGTGATTGCTTATACTAAGTTGAATAATGATGCAAAACCGCAGGTTTTGCAAGAGAGGGTTCCTGTGATACAACTGATGAAATCAACATTGCCTTTAGAAGATTTATTGTCTCCTCAGTACTGTTCCAATGCCCAGTTCTCTATTGCTTTGGAAGAGATTAAAAAAATCTTTAAAGATTCCGATCTTTCCTTAACGGTTACTAATTCCAAAGAAACTTTGGATTCTCATTCAGATACTTACTTCAATTCACACCATGCCACTCCCGAACAGAGACCTAAATATGTCGTGTTTCCTAGGTCAACTGAAGAAGTTAGTCAGATCTTGAAAATATGTCATAAGTACAAGATCCCCGTGGTGCCAAGAGTC
>JANIVU010000047.1:0-18270 GCA_030557765.1 Suzukiozyma candida
ACTCTTAAAAACCCTTGTAAGATATTATTCCTGTCGGTTTTATTGACCTTATAATCGAATGAAATGGCATCTGGTTTGGTTTTATCGTAGGTGATGGATCCAGACCCAGTATCTCTATTAAGAAGTAATAAAGTGACGTATTGCTTATACTTCAACAAAGTGGTTCTGAGTTGATCACTTGAATCCCAAGGCAAATAAAGCGATTCGATATATGGAACATGCAACATGGTCTCGATCTTGGTACCATGGTATTTATTATCCAAGTCTTCGACTTCATTACACACAGAAGTCATGATGGATTCTTTATAAGGGGCAGAATCAATGTCATCACCGAAATCACCAAATATAACCGAACATGGATGGACTTTCAAATTGGACCCAATATGTTTATTTCTGAACCCTGATTTTTGCAAGATTAAGGGGGTATTGATGGAACCACTTGATACAACAATTTTCTTGGGACCGGTGATTTTGAATTCAATTCCGGTTTCTTCATCTCTCGCCACAACACCAATGGCTTTACCGTGTTTGTGTATTATACGCAATACTTTAACTTGTTGCATAAACTGGGTCCCTCGTTCACTGGGTTGTCTAAACCAGTTATTGGCAGAACCTTGTTTGACCCCGAATTTACAACCCAAGTGGCACATACCACACGAGTGGTTTTCATGGCCACCTGAGTTCTGTTCGACGGTTCTGGATTTGTAGCCTAATTTACCAGCACCATCAACGAGGACCTGGTTAGCGAGAGAATGTTTAATATTGTCTTTAGAAGCACCCATTTTGTCCCAGCCGTATTGTAACAAGTCATCATAGTACTGGGTAGCGACGAAATCAAGACCATGTTTCTCGTACCATTCCTGTCTGACTTTGAAAGGGGTTTTCAAACACGCCGACCAATTGATTGTCGACCCACCACCAAAGGTGGCACCAGCAATCAAAAAGATTTGTTGGTTAACTGCGGGTAAAGCACCCCCTTGTTCAAACAAATCAGAACCAGTGGCATCATCCATATTCAATTGATCATTGGAGAAATATTTCCCCTTTTCCAAAACTAGGGAACTGAATCCAGCTTCAGCGACAGTGTTGGCGACGACCCCAGCGCCTAGACCTGAACCAATAATCAAGACATCGAAATTGGGTAAATACAATTCATGACCTTCAATCCTGGGTTTGTCCATGAATTTATACTTGAAGGTATCCAAAACTTGTGTTTCATACAATTTATCTCTATTTTCCCTACCTACATAACCAACTGCTTGATTATGTAAATCTGTAGCTGATTTGACAAAACAGGTGATGGTAAAGGAATAAATCACTCTATACAACCTTCTTTTCTGTTCCAAAGGAGAATCTCTCCAGGAACGTAACAAAGCAGCTCTTTGTTCGTAATCCATATCCCTGATCAATGTCAAACCATTGGTTAAGAATGGCGAAACAATTCTAGAATCCAAAGACCCCATTAACAATCTGAAGAATCTGATTGATTTATTGGTACCTCTATTGAGAGTCTGCAAAGCAGTTTCAATGAATCGAGGAGTATCGGAAGGTTTGGTGTAGGTGGCGATGTATTCATCCAATTTATCCTTGGGAAAGTTTGGATGAAGGTATTGTCGTACTACGTTTGGGGTAGTTTCATGGATTACAGCATCACTCAACATGAGGAAGACCTCCAAATCTTCAGCTACTATTACGTCTGACATTGCTAGCTAGTTTAGAAATTAAGAAATTACATGGTATTGTTATTACTATTATATAACACCCATGATTTTCTTCATGTGTCTCCACAATGTGATATCGGACATGGAAATAGCTTGTGAAATTTTAACCCAATCTGGAGTTATAAAATATTTCTACTCTATAAAATAATTGACCCTGAGTCTTCTCTACCTATTACCAATACTATACCTACCATACCATAAAATATATCGTCTTTTGTCTTCACTAGTTTCTACTTCTGTTTCCTCTTCCTTCATACCTTAATGTGTGCACTTAACTATTATCAGCCTATGATTTTTCCGTCTTGTTTCTGCGTCATTGTTGGGGCTCACCTTGGACCATTTGTTGTATTTGACACACTGAACTTAATTAATATGGAGTTTCATGGGTATAAACATACATTTATATGTATACTATACATATATACTCGGTAGTTAATCTACAAGTGTAAAATAAACCCAGTTTTGTCTTATTTTTTTTTTTAATACTATATACAAAAACCGTTTCTGGTCGCTGGCCTGATTGTCTCACTGCTAAGTCCGTCTGGCTGTAGTGTGTGGGGAAATACCCGTTATCACGTCCGATACGCCTGATCAATGTAATATTATCTGAAGCATGACAAAAACGTATGATAATGATGCAGATTGATGATCAAATGGTATGATATTATATGAGTATCGTCATCGGCGTAAGGATATGAGATGTATGTTGACATATATCTTGTGACAATTGTGCGAATAACAATTATGGTAGATTTGAATATAGGACAATTCTCATGACAAATGTTGTCTTCAAAGCTGACATTGAAATTGCCACATTTTTTCATATTTTCCAGATATAAACTATCATTTATACCGCTTTAGAATTCTGTTTATTACAGTTTGTTTTCAATTTCGATATTTTCTTCATTAACATCATCGAATTTATCGGTAGATGTATTCATTACTTGTTCCCGACGTAACATTTCATTTTCTTGGTCGATTTTCTCCAAGGCATAAGCACGGGCTCTCCAGGCAGGGACTTCAAATAAATAATCCATTGCTTCCAAAGGAACTCCTTTGGTTTCGGGGTAGAAAAGATAAATCACCACGGGAAACACGATCAAACAAGATGCAAATAAGAAATAGAACCCATACCCCATGGCGGCAAACGCTTCACCGGTCCAGTATCCAAACACAAACGCCCAGAACCAATTCGAACAACTATTGATCGATTGGACGAAAGTACGCACGTCTTGGGCATAGATCTCCGAATTGATCACCCAGGGTGTACCATTCCATGACATTCCGTAGAATAACGTCCAGATATACAACATGGCCTGCGCGGCTCGACCACCACTATCCATTGATTGAATTCCCATAGCTAATTTCTCAACCGGGTTCCTTATTTTGACATAGGCACCGATATACCACATACATATAGAACATGGAATCGACGCCATGATCAATGCTTGTCTTCTTCCTAACTTTTCGACAACAAAACCAATCCACACCAAACTGGCAAACCCTTTGATCAAGCCAAAGATCCCTGTAGATAATAAGGCCGAGTTTGACCCTGTCACTCCCAACGATTTGAAGATTGTTGGTGAATAATAGTTAATCGCGTTTATCCCCGACCCATTTTGCATTGGGAATAATGAAGTTGATAATAATAATCGATACAAGAGTTTTTTGGTGGTGAAAACTTTGATCATTGGAGCGAAAAACCCTGGTCCCAATTTCAGTTTCCGGTCTTCGATATCATGGATCAACATTGTCATTTCGAATTTGGAATATTCATGGTCTTGGGGGAGGTTTCGGATATAGGCCAAATTTTTGGCGGCTTGGTCGATTTTACCGACATTGATTAAAAACCGGGGAGATTCAGGTACGAAAAAGCAACCGATCCAAAACATTCCACTGGGGATAAGTTGAATTGCAAATGGAATCAACCATTGCTTACGCGAAACTGGGATGTGTTCGGCCACTCCATAATTAAGGAAAAACGCTACCACAGCTCCCACTTGCCAACATATTTCAAAACACCCGACCAATTTACCTCTAATTTTGACCGGACTCGATTCGGAGATGAAAATAGGTACAATACTCGAACATCCACCAATGCCGACCCCAGTTAATACTCTACCAGCATAAATTGCTGCTAAACCATGGGCACCACTCGAATATAACGATATTGCCGAACCAAAGGTTAATAAGAACCCCGAAATTAACATACCGATTTTACGGCCGAGTTTCTCACTTACCGGGTAAAAGATTAAACAGCCAAAAAACGCACCGGCCTGGAATACCGACACCACTTTGGAGTGGACGGCTGTCGATTCTGCTGCTGACATTTTGTCCAAGCCGAATTCCAGTTGGAATGAAGGTAATGCGATGGCACCAGCAATAAAAGCCGAGTCGTAACCAATAATACAAGCACAGAAGGCTGCGGTTACGGCAATCAAGACAATTTTCCAATTGTAAATTTCGTCAGGAATTTTCAATTCATTTAAAGAATCGTCGGGTTCATTTATGGAAATTTCATCCTTAGATTTAAAGCCTAGCTTGTCGATAAACTTCATTATCTATCAAAGCGAAGGAAAGAATAAAAATATATATTTTAGTTAAATACATAAACGCAAAATTTAATCGATGAGTATTTTTTTGAAACCGCCGTTCTCCCCCACAAAATTAGTGTTTCAAGTTGAATAAAGTGGGTGCAAATCTTCGACATGACAATAGAGCCATGTGTATCATTGGATTTACGTCTTGGCATTTAAAAGATAAGAAAACATTGCTATGGAGTTGGGAGTCGAAACTCCGAAACCAGAAAGTTTAATCCCAGTATTTAGAGACGAATCTAGAGTACAAGAGGATAAACGAGAGGTTAAAAGAAAACAAGAAAGGATAACGAAACGGTATACGAAGTAGCATCTGTTGTAGACTTCGTAGACTTCGTAGATATCAATAGAGTGGCTGTTACTCCAGTGTGGAGGTGGTGGGTTGCTTGCTGATCTCTCCGTTATCGCTTAGAAAATATGCTTGTTGTGGTAAAATACATCTATTTTTTCCTATCGGCCGGTACAGGAGCGGATTTCGCCCACATTGTGAGAAATGATATAGAGGGATCAACATTAGATGTGAATCATAGGTCAGGACTGTCGGTATACTGATAAGAAGTCATGGCGGTTTTTGGTAGTCCATGATATTTCCAAGTTTTCTTGATTTCGTTAGGTGTAAATGGGGGAAATATTGACTACATGGTTAAATTGAGAGTCTATTAACCATATTTACCGATCTTTATTATCTACTAGAGTTATATGAAGTAATGAAGCAAGATTTGGCTTGAATATCGATTATTCTGCGTTTGTTTTATTTTAGTTCTATTCCCTCTCCAGGTCTATGTGTGTTAAATCTACCACCGTGTCGTGTTACTTTTACCACCATCCCGTAGTAAATTTACTCAGTCTGTGTGTATTATTATTATTTTTTTGGTGAAAAGTCTCCCACACGACAAACCATCAGTTCCAATTTTGTATGGTTAATGTATGGATTTGATCAAACAATATTCATCAGACGAAGAATATCCAACTAGTGACGAGGAAACGTCTCCCATACATGAATCTATAACAAACTTACCTATTTACTCGATGAATGCCTTTGCAAATTTAAAACGTGCCAATTTGTATACATACATACCCTGGAAACCGACCCAGACTGTCCAGACGAAAATAAATAATATATGTGCACAAGCTATCAAACAATGTGAGATCCCCGATCTTAATTGGGTATCAACAGACGTGGGGAATACCTACGTTCGCCACCATATGTCCTTACAATCCAATGCCATCGGAAAGGGTTATCAAATTCAACAAATAAAAGATACTTTCAAATCGTATTTAAAGACCAATGATTTAATTACCGAAAATAATATAGTCACCAGTAAGAAAGATATTACCCAAAAATTGAAATTGGCCCAGTTTTTAAATATACCGCCAAAACCGCCAACAAAGTTCTTGAAACTTAACTTCAGGCCTCACTTATATTTATTACCCAGTCTGACCACCGACAAGGTATTCTTGACTGCTTCTTTTCAAAATAGTGACATATTCAAACAGTTGACTCAAGTTTTGTATGATAGTGCCACCGATTTATATTATACAGACCCATTCCCTGAAGAGTTCCATATTTCCTTACAACAAGGTGAACACATGAGTCCTGAACAAATCGACCTGTTTAATGAAAAATTGAAACAGGTTAATTTGGGGTTGGAAAATGTCGAATTCTTATGTAATGAAGTAATCTTTCTCTCAAAAGACGTCGAAACTGTCAGTCTAATACCAGAGAAATTACAACAATTACAAATAGAAAACAATTACGATGAATAATTGATCATGCATATAGTTTATAGATAAATATTGCTTAATATTATATTTTTCTTAGGGGTGTATTAGATCGACGTTGTATATACGATTAATTTTCAACTAATTTATCTTCCGAATTGTACCGTTTATTTTAGGTGTATATTAGAATTAATGTTGACGTGGCTACATGGGTTACACAAGAGTGAATTACGTTATATTTAACCTAGTACATTCTAGAGACAGAAATTTACATAGTTTTAGTTTGTCTTGAATATTACACTAAAGTTGCAAAGTTTACAAAAATCAAAAAAATACAAAAATCGACTATATCAACTAATGTACCAATAAATGATACACAGGACAACACATTAAACATTAACCAGTATTTTTAACTCTCTTTCCCTAATTAGCCATCTTCGTTTTTAAGTGACTTAGCACCTTCTGTAGTCTGAACAATAACTTCGAACCTGTAGGCACTCAAAATAAAGAACACGATAACCGACAATCTCCTATGATATTCAATAAACAACCAATTTATATTAATTAGTTGTTGATAATATCTATTCCTCAGGAAAAAGACAACCATTAATTGCCTTAATATGATCCCATTCTTCCTTAGAAGAAATCAAAAATTTATTTCAAATAAACCTGGAAAAACCATCTCCCAAAAGTTTAGGTAGATAACTATTCCACCATATGCTAAACACCCTCTTCAAACTCTTTGATCAAATTAATTTTGCAGCCATTTGTGAAATTTTAATTCCGTTAAAATCCGGTTCATGCATATTGATTTGAAAAACATTCAAATTACAAATCGTGAACGAACGGTCTATTCTTAGAATACGCGAGGTAAGGACGATTTGATTTGGGGATACAAACAACCTTTAACTACTTTAATCTAGAACTATTACATTGATTAATAGTGGTACCACAAGATGTCGAAAAAACAACAGAAAGAAATTGAAAGACGGTTGATTGAACTTGTAAATGATAAGAATAATGACAATAGATGTGGAGAATGTAATAATACTTATCCCACATGGGCTTCCTACAACATAGGCATATTCTTATGTGGAAGATGCGCTAGCGTCCATAAACGAATGTTGGGTCCGGCCAATATTTCACATGTCCTTTCCTTAACATTAGACCAATGGTCTAACAGTCAAGTGGATAGGTTGAGTAGAATCGGTAATAAAAAGGCAAAAAAGAAGTGGAATCCTAAACGAGTTCCCTTTCCTTACGATGGTGATGATGATAAATCTCTGGTTGAACAGTATATTCGTGATAAATATATCAATGGTCGCTTCAGAGATGATGAAATAGATCCCGAGGATTACGAAAGTGACTCTTCCAACGGCAGACAAAGACTGAATTCGAATTTCTCTACTTTGGAAACTAGATCAAGATCGAATTCAAATTATTCTAATCGATCAAGACTGGATGTTTACGGTAATCGCTCTCGGACAAATTCACTCAGAAAAGATTTACCGAGATTGACCCATAGAAAATTGACTACTTTTGAATATACTCAGTATAAATCCCAGGTAGCGACAATTACTGGTTACGGTTACTCCAATCAAGACTCCATTCTCGAAAGTTTATTACTCAGTAATGGGAATATTGAAACTGCTATAGATATACTTGAATTAGATACAAAAATCAATCCATTACAAACAGAGACCGCTCCGGAGTTACCTAAAAGAAGACCAGCAGCTCCAAAACTGGTGGAACCACAACTGGGTGAAGAATGGTGGAAGAATAATCAACAACCACAAATTACAGGTCAACCAGGTATTCCTGGCCAAATTACTGGGCAAACAATGATGGCACAAACAGCAACGGGACAGCCACAAATTTACCAGTATACTGATCCAGTTACCGGCCAAATTAGTTATATTGATGCGAATGGTCAACAGTACCTCGATCCAAATAACCCGGCTCACCAACAGCAACTTATGCAACAAACCAACCCTCAATATTTACAACAGCAACACACCAAACAAAATATATTATCTTTGTATGGACAACAAAATAGCTTTATGACCAATGTTGCCACCCCAACTAATCAACAGCAGCAGCAGCAGCAGCAACAACAACATCAAGCTACACAGGCACAGCAACCTCAAAGTACTGGCTTAGCCCAGCCACAAATGTCTTTACAGTCGCAGCAATTGCTTCAGCAATCACAAATGATGTCTCAACCTACAGCCAATGGATTTGGTCCCCAAGCAACTGGATTTGGCCAACAATATCAACAGCAATATTATCAAGGACAACCAGGACAACAAGGCCAAGGATATGGACAGCAATACCAACAATGGCCTCAATAGTTACCTATTACAAACTAGTAATTGAAAGGGGGGATATAACCTATAGATATTAAAAACTACAGTGACTAATATATCTACGTTGAGTTCTCTCGTGTATATGTAAATAAATCGAATTTCGGTTCTACGGTTCAAATTGTAACAAAACTATTGAAAAGATGAATGACCGCCAGAATGACACCAATCATGATACATATGTTGATGTTTCAAAATATTACTTCTTTTGGCATGATTTACCCCAATTTACATCTCCAATGTTCTATTTCACATAGACGTTCGCGGTACCGTGAATTTATGTGCCAATTTCACTCAATATTTTACTGGTGGTACCAACAATTGTGTTTCATGTCGACTAAATGACGAGCACCTAGCTCATCGAATATATATATACTGAATATATACATATATATATATATATATGTATATCTCATTAAATCACCAAATCTGCTTCTATTCTTATTTGATATTTTGTTCTTATGCATATTCACGTGTTGCGATGGAATTTCATTAACTGGATTTACCTGGCGTCAACCAGCATTGCCGAGATTAAAATACTTCTACAGTTGATTAAGTTTAGATGAAATCGAGGTTCAGTAATACATTTATCAAACAAGTCATCGAAAACTGGATTGGACAGGTTTTTCTTCTAAATGTAACGAACAAGTTTATTTCAGTGGCTTGAACGTAGTGAAACAACGAACTCATGCATGTCACTACATGAACTCTTTGTTATGAGGATCTCCACTTCAGAAAACCATCTCGTCAAATCTCTTGTTGAGAGGAAATTAATCGTTCCTGATATATTTTCTTGGTAGCCCAAATAAATTCTCAATTATTGTAAAGTCACGAAACAGGAATGCTAAAACATTAGCCGATAAAATAGCTTACGTATACGATGGTGCAGGATTTTCATGATGATTCACCACTGGTGAATAAGTCTGGAAAGAATACGGATACGTAACCTTAAATTATTTTTGATGAGATGTTTCTATTATAAAAGATCCCCCAATATATCAATTTAACCCAAATTACTTGCAATCCTTCGTTACGACCATCTCTTTTAGGTTTAAGCGATGCGTTTAGTATTTGGTACCTTTGGCTAAATCAACCCCACGTGACATTTTCTACCACATTTATCAGGAAATTGGTCAAAGAATGTTACTGTGGAGTAAAACAATGGAACTGATACGACACAGTACAGAAAGAGGAGATTAAAATGAAATCCAATTGGAAGATGAAATAAATTTAATCTAACCCACATTTGAACTTAAATGAAAATGAAATTTTCATTGGTACAGCATCCACAAAAACACAAATAGACCACAGCACACACCCCGTTAACACCGTAGTTTACTAAATATTTGATCAACCACATAAATCGGGACCGATTTTAATCATCTGGTTAAGGATTCCCCAACCGATGATAGTTCCATGAGAGCAAACGTAAATACCATTTTTATAGATTAAAACACCCCAAAATCAAGCAAATAGATGAATATCTCCCAAACAAATTAGTTCAACTAACCTACGGTTGATCCAGTCTAGATTTCATTTCATCTAATATGGTTACTAGATTTAGGTTTAATAATAAAAAGGGGTAACCAGGGAGGTTTGTTACCATGGGAAAATAGTTACCAGATGTCGGTATATCAGTAAAAGGAGAGGCAGTAACCAGGGAGGTTCTTTAATAACGGGAAATAGTAAAGTTTATCAATAAAAGGGGGCAAAAGTAACCAGATCTAGGTGTCTCAGAGATAGTAATCAGTTGTAGGATAATTACTAAAAAGGGGAGATATTAGTGAAAGGTGATTGAATACTTTATTGTATTGTAGAAAAATGACGAAACCTGCCTTGTTTTAATACATTTAACCTAAAACAAGGTAGCAATCGTACCCAATCCGGGTTAGGCTACAGCTAAGTTGTAGCGTAGTTATAGCTGTCATTCCACAGAACAATGGATAAAAATATCCAATAGTGGCTGATGAAAAGATCAACCAGTTTTTTTTGTGGGGAAGTACAGGAAGGGAGAAAACACACACAAAAAAAAAAAGGTTCATAATTACAAGATAAATCCTCTTAAGGGAGGATGGTTAATAACCTTGTGATTTATTATATATTTTTGTAATACTTATTTGCTACTCAGATGATGATAAATAATTTGTAAACGACTAGATAATAATTTTCATGCAGACTTATAAACCATGAGCGCCTTTATCAAGGCGCTTAACAATATCAGATCCCATTGTATATATGATAATGAACGAATAAGCGATTAAATGAAAAGAAGAAAGTACCTGGATGATAACATATTAACCAGAGCACTATATCTTAATCTTTACTTCTAACCCTTTACCAGAATACACCTCCACGATTTTAATGTCCGAAGACTGCATACCCCATAAAAATATGGGAGTCAAATCTCCACCGAGACCAACAAATTATAAGAATCGGTGACAAAATAAAGTCACCGAGAAAGGAGAAATAGAAAATAACAAAAGGCAATACCAAGTGTCCTAGGAATATATAGATATATATATACATACATATAACTACAAACCAACCAAACCCAACCGAAGTAAAACCAACCAAAATAAACCAACCCCTACTCTAATAAATACCGCGCTTCCAGACCTACGGATTACCAAGACACTCCACCGACTCCTGTCTCCACAGTGGTGTCATCACGCCAGTGTCTGAGGACCATCATCCCACCCGCCCAGAATAAAGTTTATGTCGACAAGCTGCAAGCGCAAACAACGGTAGTACAGGTGACGACATGGACTAGAATCATCCAAAGGTAAAGTACTTCCGAAAGTAGTAGTAAGACCGAGATAAAAACGGAGGCTGGCAGAGGTAGCGGAGAAGGTAAAGAACGATAGAGAGACAGAGAGGATGAGATAGGTGAAGTGAAAAGACTTAAGTAATTAATACTACTGACCACGGTTTATAACCCACGGTTTATAGCCCACGGTTTATAATAGAAAACTCTTTGTTTATTTATTGCTGGTGGTGTTTTTTTTTTTTAACTTTATCATGATTATTTTTTTATGATTATTTTTTCACTTAATGGCCCAAAGAAGATTTTTCTCTTCCTGAAACCAAAGGTGTCTACCCCGTGCCTGAGTACATATATAAACGATCAAATTTGCTATTAGTTCTTCAAAAACCAAATGTCAGATTTTGCTTTTAATAACTATTGTTTATCGTGCAACCAACAAACCACTGATGTCTACTGCTCGCAAGAGTGTAAGAACATTGACGAGTCGTTCATGGATGAAAACTTGTCGGACTATTCTCCTTTGATTGCTCCACTGGTGGAGACTCCCGTCGTGGAGCAGGTGGACGAATTGGAGTATTTCGATTTGAATTCGAAAAAGGATTTATTGGAAATGTTACCAGTGACCAGTTGTAACTACAGGAAATGGATCAGTTTGAATTAAAAAGAAGAGAGAAAATAAACTGGTTTATTACACAAGTTTTAACACAGTTACTGGTTTACTGTCGCTTGTATATAATGATGATTTGATATCATCAAAAAAAGAGAAGAAAACTACTATTCATTATAGTAAAAAAATTAACATTAGTACTAGTACTATTAAAAAATAACAAAAATATTTAATTCTAGCATTTGAGCATTTGCCAACTGAAGTTGGCCCTTTATTGCATTTGGGAGGTTATAGGTTATAGATTAACATGAAAATTCATTTGAAAAATTGTAGAAGAAAGATTACAATTAATATTTGTAGTTGATTGAAAACCAATTAAATTACATTTAATTGTATATGATAAATGTCAAGAATGATGTAATTATCCTCGAGTGTTGATGATCATGGCCATGGCCATGATCATGTCATGCTAGGCCACGTCCAGTAAAGTTAATACTGTAATGGATGTTTTGGTGTCACGTTTCTCCCTCTCTAAAGTTAACAACGTTGTCACCCACGATTATTCCCACATGGGGAAATGTATGTGACTTGTGGCAAATGATTATTGGGAAATGACTATGAAATGTGATTTTACTACACACACAGAGAGACAACTTCCTTTGCAATATAACCATTCTAATCAATATCCAGTTGTTTCAGTTTCCCCTCCAGTTTCAGTTTCCTGTTTGAGACTGTGAAATGTGGTAGGTGCGTGAAAAATTTTCTGTGTAGCCATAAATAGATAAGGTGATTAATTACAGGGTCGTTGAAAAGGGTAAGAGGTATAAATAACCGGGACGGTAAATACGTTTTTACCAGTTGATATTTTTAGAATCCCGATGAAAGGTGGTACGATTAGATAGGATGGCATAGCAATCGGTATATATAGGGTTCAAACTGAATTGGTGTTTGTATTATTATTATAGATATTTATTATTACTGATATTTATTATTATTGATATTTGTTGGTATTACCAAGGCAGGTTCAAATGTGATTATTTTTATTATTAGGATGTAACTTCCGATTAAACTTGAAAACGGTGGACCATATTTTTGTTAGCACGTTTTGTAATTTTATATTTTTTGTCTTGGTTGCAAAACATTGCTCTCGCAGATTCTTTTATGGTAGCGCTAACTGATCCATGGTAGCGCAGTTTCTAAACGGTAGCGCTGATTTTCTTAATTTATCTGCAGGATATTCTCATTTTAGAGCCCAGTGAAAAACTTCACTACTTAGAGCTGTAACACCAAGTACACCATACCTACCTATAATGTTTGGTGCTTTTAGATCTTCAATGACTCTAAGTGGGGGTTACCTTTGGAAGAAGGCCCCTAGATTGTCTCCTCCTCAAAAATACAGGTTGAGAAAAAGAATGCAACAAGTAGACTCCAATGTCGAACAAATCTATCAAGGTTTAATTCACCTTCAACAAAAACCTGATGGTGAAAAAACTGGTTTCAACAAAATAGACCATTTGAAATTTGTCATGCCCAAGGAATCGGAAATGACCCCTAGAGATAAATATACCACCTTCCACAAAAACTCACCCGAATATAGAAAAGATTTACACTTGATTCCAAAATGGACCAAAAAATCCTTTAGAGAAAATCCTAAATATTATTAGAGGTATCTCTATCGTTTGTATATTATGTATATAGTTAATTTACATTTAATGAATTGAAATTAGGAAATAGGTATTGTATAATACTTTTCATCCTACATTGTACTTATAAATATAGTCTAGATTTATATAATTGCTTTAACCTGATCTATATCATACTTTGACAATTTCTAACTATCATCATAACCACCGAAATTATATTATCCTGATTGTCATTTTGACATCTATTTCCATTCTTTGCCATTTAGGATCAGTAATCTCTATTTACTCCCGTGGTTTACTACAACTTCTCTTTTGTGCTTCATTATCCATTATTATAGACACACCGTGGGTATAAAATTCAATCCCAGCTTAGGATTTTGCTTGTCATACATGCCATATTATCGCCTATTTGCCGATTTCATGACTTACGAGACTATGCTCTTGAGTGTAAAGCTATCACTAAAGTACACAAAGCACTTTTGTTGAAATATTACTGAGTTTTGCTGAAAACTGGGTCTTAAAAATAATATCAGCCATAAATTGATTTGGAGATATCAATGTTTAATGGGTACTTTTCACCAAAGTTTTCACCAAAGGCCATCACACAAGCATTGTCAAATATATACCAAATTTTGCAGTAGGAAAACTGGGGTCTTCTCAAACATAAATTGTGGAAATCATATATCAACACATATAATTACCGGCTGTCGCCGTCTCAGAAATGAAATAAAGTTTCTATATCCATTGTTTTGTGAAGTTGTTGCTAGTGTTGTTTGTTTGTCAAGGTTGTATTAACACGGATGATTATATATATCACAAATCAAATCTTGTATTAAAATATCTTTAATATGATGTACCCTTCTACTTATTCCAAACAATCCCAAATATGATTAGAAATAAATTTTCATAATTTTATCTAATTGCAACATTCAAAATATGAAATATATTTTTATTTGCTAGCGCCAGTAATTTCCTTTCCAATATTCATTTGACATCATTGTAATCAAAATGAAATATATTTTTATTGCTAATGAATTGGCAAAATTACGTCAATAATCCAAGTGAAATCTTTATTCCAAAAAAATTATTGAGCAACGTCAATAATTTAAGTAAACATGATGGCTAGCGCCATCATATTCCATCATATTAATCCAAACAATCCCAAATATGATTACTGATAAAAAAGTCCAGTAAATTATCATCTACTGTTAGTAAATTCAGGACATTCTTGACATCATTATGGATAAAAATATGATCTTTATTATCAATCATATCAATCTTAACTCCCAAACTAGTTAATATATTTAGCTTTAAAATAACTCCATTTGAAGAATCAGGTAAGTTATCGGCCGAAAGATCGCGAGTCAAATTATCGTTTGTCGAATTTAATTTATTTTTGGAAACTGAAAGTGAAGAAATAGTTGATTCTAGGTCGATTAAAGAATTAGCAATATGAATTTGTGAGTTATCTAATTGTAACATTTTCTTATTCAAAAGAGTAAATATATTAGCACCATCATTTGAAGAAATATCCAATTTGTCAATAATCTGTTGATTATCCTTTGAAACTGATTTCAATTGTTTAATCTCTTCATTTAATCTGGTAATCTCAGTATTTAATTCAGTGTTACTAACTTGTAACTTCTCAATCTTTTGTTGTCTAATTGTTTGAATAGATTTAATCCCTTCTTCTATTCTTTCTATAGTATTTAATTCTGGTTCTATCTCTACCATATCTATAGAGTTCTGTATAACATCTCCAGCTGTAATCATTGTTTCTTCTGTTATAATTGTTTAAGTTTTGTTTTGTTTTCTTGTTTTGTTTTTCTGGTGTAAAGATTCCAGTGCGAATGGAAAATAAAATTATTAAAGCCATAGAAACAAAATTAACAATTCCTTTAACCCAATATGAGTTACTATTACGGGAAGAAGAAGTCTATGAATGATGTGGAATTACCCACTGACCCTAATTTACCTGCTTGGATCATCACTCCTAAAGAAGAAAGAGCCATCTTTGAAAGATGGAGATTGAAAACTTTCGCTAGATGTGATGACTATATTAAAGCTTATGTCGAATGTTCAAATAGTTACTCTAACCCTGTAGAAGCAATGAAGAAATGTGAAGCTGCAAATCAAGCTAGTATTGGTTGTGTAAGAAAATACCAAACTTTAGAGTACCTTGATTTAGAACGAGATCAATTGATACAAGAGAAGATGGAGAAAAAAAAAATATTCAAGAAATTACAGGAAGAAGGGAAGGAGGGGAAATAAATATATATATAACATTGTAAATAGTTTATGAATATATGATTCAGGTTATGGTAGACTTGTAGAATATACCTCATATCAATTATGATTTATTCTAAGTGCGCTTATTATATTAGGAACCTCGGATAGGGCGATTATTAACAGTAATTAATACTAATCTGTCAGTTTTGTTAGTAACCAAACTACACACATTTATCTAGATCTCTCTATCGTTTCATTATAATACACAAAACTGTAACGTAACTACATAAATTATCATTTTTCACGTCATCTTAACTTCTAATCAACATTTTTCACCTCTTCATCATCTTCATCATCTTCGTTAATAACACCTTCTTCCTTGTCTAATTTTTCTGCAGCTTTGGCAAAGTCAATGATCTTACCTCTGGTTCTTCTACCGGTAGTAATAATGTTCGACTGGTCGATTTCCAATAAATCGTCATCCGACGCGTCTGCGGCTTCAACATCAGGATCTTCAGCATCGTCGTCTTCATCTTCTTCATCTTCGTCATCATCATCCTCTTCCTCCTCTTCCTTCTTTTCTTCTACTTCATCATACTGTCTTCTTCTTCTCTTTTTAGGTTTAGTTTCATCAGTTTTCAGTCTTTTTGATTCAGAAACTTCTTCAGAGGTTTCTACTGGTACTTCTGGAACTTTTGGTACTTCTTCCACTTGTTTAACTTCGTTTTCCTTGGTGTCAGACATGTTTGTTGCTGTTTAGTTTACCAATTGCTGAAATTTCGAATTTATCAACTTTTGAACCGCTTCACGACCCTTCACCAAAAGAGTTAACTAGTAGTAATTATTATTCTTCTTATTATACTACAACTACAACTGATATGTCATTGAAACTACCAGTAACCAAGAAGACTAAGATGTCTGATTTGATTCATTATCGTTTGAAGGTTTCTACGATCGATAATCGTTCTTTTACAGGTACTTTATTAGCTTTCGATAAACATTTGAATTTAGTATTACAAGATACAGAGGAAAGCAGAATCACCAAGAAAGGGTACCAGGAGTTAATTAAAGAAGGTAAACCCAAGTACGAAAAGAGAGTGTTGGGTTTAGTTATTTTACGTGGTGATCAAGTTGTAAGTTTATCGATTGAACTGGGTAAGGTTTTGGGAGATAAAGCCAGAGTGGAGAATAAAGGTTTAGTGAAAGGGAAGGGTAAAGCTAAAGTGTTGAAAACTGTAAGTGGAAGTGGTAAAAAATGATTGATTTTGCTCTATTATTTTTTTACCTACATTGTATAATAATCTGTGATGACCAAAATGGTTATCATACCAGAGATATACCAGGTACTGCAATTTAGTGATAGACAAATTAGGGAATTAACTACAATTGCTCAAACGACAGCTTTTTATAATCTGTTCTGTATTATAGTGTATATATATCTTTAATGCATAGATGCATTGATTATTTTGTATTGTTGGATTTTTAACTCCAACCTTGATTATTCTCAAAATGAGAGTTTTTAAGCTCCCTCCTGAACTTATGGAGTTAAGTAGATATAATCGTAAATCGTTTTATCACAACTGATGTAATTATGTAAAGATTAAATCTAAAATACACCTTGTACGGAAAAATTACCAGGTTATGCTAAGATAGGTTTGATTCAAGGTTTTATTAAGCAAAATCTAGATTTGTGGTAATTTGATTCAGGTTGAGATTGATTCATTTTCAGGTTTAAACATATATCTTGGTAGATGTACTTTATTTAGGAGTTTCAAAAGTTTCAGATTCCACTCTTCCCATAAAGTTGCATTATTAACACTTTAGGTGTTTTACATTATAGGTATTCGTAATAACACAGGATTGTAACCAGATTACAAATCGAATATACCACGGCAGAAGTATCCAACATATATTTTATTACAAATAGAGTATGCCACGATAAAACACCACATCCTCTCAATCGACTAATGAAACCAATACCACTTTACACTTGATTATATTCGTTTCTTGTCTTTTTTCTTTTTTGTTTTCGTATATTATTACTAGATAGTTCTAATATCATTATAGATCAACTGGTTAATCACGGCACATTATTAGAATTTCTTCTAATCTACATAATCTCTAGAATAATCCCAATAATGGTTACTACTTCACATTTTTCGCTTCGCTCATAATGTTCATTTTTTTCGTATATTACTTATTAAACTAGACATTTCTAATATCATTTCCAATGTTTATTTGTTTGCTAATCTATTTCACTACCCATGCATAATAACTAGAACGATAGATTAACCGCGACTCTGTATAACATACCTCCATTAAATCATATCTATGTTTCCAAATACTCCAACGCTTTGCTAGAAATGCTCTAACAACAACATCACATTGTTGCTAAGAAACATCATTCGCTCATTAGCTCCGCTCATAATGCTTAACAACAACTATCCTTCTTAACTTTTTCCTTTGGAGTAGGAGTCAAACTAATAGTAGGACCTTTATTCTCCTTCTTATTCCCATTCAAATCTTCCATTTGATGTTTCGAAATCATTTCGTAAATATTCTTAAGTAATTGATGGAAGGATAAATCAACATTATCGGCCGAGAGGGCCGAAGTTTCAAGAGTC
>JANIVU010000048.1:0-18162 GCA_030557765.1 Suzukiozyma candida
ACTCTTCTTTGAAAACGGGTGCGGGGCGAACCACCGTTCCGACTTTGCGGTTCTGCGTTATCTGCGTTAAGGAAAGTTAATACGTTGGGGGATCATTACATCATATCCTACAAGAGCTAGCGAACTTCCAAACCAACGTGCCACCTAGTCAATACAAATGGGCAGACCAACTGAATTAACCCTACCCCAACACAAATTAACCTGTTGAGTATTAGAATACCTTTGGGTGTGTGTTGCTCCCCTCAAATTTATTTTACAAAACCCGACTTAACATTACCAATCATATTGTTCCAGCGCAACCTAAAATCTAGAAATCGGCCCCGAATACATGAATCAACGAATGAAATCGAATGATTTCAAACTAAAGAATGCAACGTTTCAACCAACATAATTGTGGGGTGATAAATCGGAAGAGATGCTGCACCGGGGTGGGGGATGTTGGCTTAGGGTTATGCTAGGTTGATGTCGAAAATATATCAAAGTAGGTATTAGCAAGAGATAGTAAACGAAAGGCAATACGAAGAAATAAACGAGATCGTTAGCAGATTAGGTCAAAGCAATAATTTCTTGGCCACGGAGACTTTGAATGGTACTCCGACAGGGCTGCGTAAAAAAGCCAAGACAATTGGGGGGTACATATTGACATGCTTGGTTCTTTGCCAAGACGGAACCAAAATAGCTGCAAAAATAAGATGAAATCGGGGAAAATCATTTACCGAGTAGAGATTAAAATAAGGGCTGAGAT
The DNA here is from genome assembly GCA_030557765.1 of Suzukiozyma candida. Lineage (NCBI taxonomy): Eukaryota > Fungi > Ascomycota > Pichiomycetes > Serinales > Debaryomycetaceae > Suzukiozyma > Suzukiozyma candida. The sequence continues at coordinate 746 of JANIVU010000048.1, forward strand.
GATTGGTGTTGCTTATTCATTTGTAGGCTTTGATTTGTAATATCCCATTGTTTAATCGCCGCATTTTCACTCCCCACTTTGAAGTAACGCGGAGATGCACGAAACTTCCGAAATTGGAATCGAACCCTAGAGAGCAGAAAAATAAATTGGTCCAATATTTGGGGGACCATATAGCATTAAATGATGAAGATGGAAATGAAGGAGCTGGGTACGAATAGTGTTAGTAAAGTAAATATAATGTATCTGTATAACCTACCATCACCTTTCTACTTTAATCTTTTAATCGTTCCTATAATTTCCCACGACACGCAACAGTTGAGTCGATGCAATATATCACCAGTACATTTGTGCATCAATACTTCAAAATAGGAATTACGTTTTGTAAAATCATGCCAAATTATAGAAGTGGAGTCGAAGAATTTAATCAAAGAACCAATACGTTAAGGTGAAGTGGGTTAAATCGTTATAATCCCTGACTTGATAGCCAAGATTCCGCAATTATTTTAAGGAAATACTCGGGGTCTGTTAATACTCCGTCGCTCTTCCCTACCATCCCCACATTCGCCCCGGAATATTTTGTTAAAAAATCACCATGTACGTTTTGCAAAAATGTACTTTTAAAAAATAAACTCTATTAGTGAAATTGTTGGTGGAGCCAATCTTTCTATGTCATATAAAAGACCAGCATAATTCCTGTAATGTTTCATAATCTCACTAGTTCATTCCAATAATGTTTTCAAAAGAAAAGGAATACAAAGATACACAGTCGATAGTTTCGCCCGAAAATGATCAACCTGAGTTACCGAAGGTATCTATCGAGAAAAAATGGTATCATTTCTGGTATTTACCTCCAGATCATTCTCCTCCAGAAATCTATAATTGGACCCTTTACGGGTGTATGTTTGTCTTTGGTATTTTAGGTTCTGCAAGGGGTTATGATGAAGGTAATATTAGTGGTTCTATTGCACAAGTATCTTTCAAACGGTTTTTCGGATTATCTGATAAGACCAAATCAAAAAGTTACTTAACGAATAGACAATCGAATATAACGGCTATGGTTCAATTAGGATCTATCCCTGGTGCTTTAATTGCCGCTTGGACTGTGGACAAGTTTGGTAGATTGAATGCTTTGAAAGGTCTTTGCATTGTTTGGATTATTGGTGCCGTGATTCAAATCTCGGCTCAGAGTTATGGACAATTATTAGCTGGTAGATTTATTGAAGGTTTGGCGATTGGTCATACTACCACTGTGGGTCCTACGTATATTTCTGAAGTATCTCCTGCTAGAATCAGAGGAAGATTGAATTCGTTGTTTGCTGGTGCCGTCTATATTGGATATGCACTTGCTCAACTAACCAATTACGGGGTTGCTTTACATATGTATGAAGGTAATAACGCTCCATGGATTATTTGCGATAGTTTGAAGATTATTATTGCTGGTTTGATCTTCATTGCCTCGTTTTTCTTCTGCCTTGAGAGTCCTAGATGGTTGATTAAGGTGGGCAAAAACGAAAGCGGTATTAAAAATTTTTCTAGATTGAGACGTTTACCAGATAATCATCCATACGTGGTTGCTGAGCTTGCTGATATTAATGACCAGTTTCAGCTGAACACGAAGCCCAAATGGGTACCAATTTGTGGTCAAAATGTGTCGAACTTTTCTCGATCAAGTCAATCAGGTATAGATGGTGGGCTATTGCTTTCTCGAGTACATTGTTGTCGCAATGGGCTGGTGCAAGTGCCATTTCAATCTATAGTACTATATTATTTGGTTATTTAGGTATTAGAGGTACCGATAAATTAAAATGGAGTGCCGTTTTAGGTCTTGTCAAGTTAACATCTTCCTACTTAGGAGCATTTTTCCTTATTGATTTGATTGGTAGAAGAGGTTCTTTATATATTGGTTTAACAATGCAAATGTGTTGTATTTGTTACTTTGGTATCTTCTTGAAGCTTGTTCCTGGGGCTGCTTTGGGAGAAACTTTGACTACTTCTCAATATCATGCAGCAAAAGCCGCTTTAGCAGCATTATTCTTGAGTGGTGCAGGTTGGACTATAGGTTTCAATAATGTTCAATATCTTTTAGGTGGTGAGGTCTTCCCATTGCACATGCGTTCATTTGCCCAATCTCTTGCTATGGTTTTACATTTTGCTAATCAATATGGTAATTCCAAAGCCACGACCACTATGATTGCCAATATCACTAATTATGGTACGATGTTTTTCTTTGTCGGTGTATGTTTCATTTCCCTTATTTGGTGTTGGTTCTTTGTTCCTGAAAACGCTGGTAGATCATTGGAATCTATGGAAGAAATTTTCAGTTTACCTTGGTACAAGGTTGGGAGATACGGTCCAAAATTATGTCCCGATTACTCGCTTACAAACAAGATTAGTTACGATTCTAGACATCAGCCAAGAGGGGATGTTCAGGTTTATGACTATGAAAAAGGCCGTGATGAACAGGTCGAGAATGTGGATGATAAGAGAGTTGCTTAAACTATTTTTTTTTCAAATATGATCTGTGGTCATATTTTTCCTTGTTGTGTATGTTTTACTAAGTAAAAAAAATTACGTAATGATATATGAATCTTGATATTTCTAAACCAGTTATCTTTTGTAGAACATTTATCTGACCTAAATATTCGGATTCGCTATACCATTGATCAGATCTTGCCAAACTGAAGCTGGAGATTATACCAAATAAGCAAAGCCTATACTTATGTTCTGTGGGCTTAAAGTTGACACCACAAGAGATTCCAAATATGATCTTGCTGACATGTGAAGCATAAACCTTAAACGTAGCAGTTTACAAGGGGATAACAGACTAGTAATCGGCGATAACTAGTGGTGGAATACACTGTAGGAGCACCCTCGAACCCCTGGCATTACGATGCTTGACTTCTTATGTCATAGAGAATTAACCGCTAATGTAATTAAGCACCTGGTGGTGGTGGAGGTATTGTCTTTGGTGGTGGTGGTGGTGGTGGTGGTGGCTTATTCCCTGATGGCGGTGGAGGTGGTGCATTTTTGGTGATGGTTTGAGGTGGTGGTGGTGGGATGGTGACTTTTGGTGGAGGTGGTGGAAGATTGGTAATCTTTGGAGGTGGTGGTATATTAGTAATTTTTGGAGGTGGTGGTATATTAGTAATTTTTGGAGGTGGAGGTGGTACTGTTCCATGCACTGCTGGCGGTGGTGGTAAATGACTTGGTAAAGCAGAAGCCGATGGTTGCGTCGCCGTTGCAGTCTGCCATGGTGGGAGAGGAATATTTGGTTTTTGTTTCTTTGAAGCGTCGTGGGTGTAATCGATCGGACGTTTTGGTGGAGAAGTGTGGGATGGTTGGTTATAGTTAGCGCTGGGACTAGATTGGCTGTAATCATCAAAACTCTGAGCGGCCATGGTTGGAATTTTAGGCAAGTTAGGTAAGTTGGGAATTGAACTGGGCAATCCAGAATTATTGCCATAGTTATTTTGATTATTCATTTTACAATCTCTAGCAAAATGACCTACTTTGCCACAAATTTTACAAATAATTTGCGATATATCATTATGTGGTTGCTGAGAACGCTCATTCATTGGGATATAAGGTTTAGTTTCCCTGTATGTACCATTAAGAATGGCCAATTCACGTAATTGACCCCTTTTCATATCATTTTGGCCCATGGGTGAGGAAATGGCCTTCTCAATCACTTGGTTGGTTAGTTTGATCGCTTTAGCGATCTTTTGTTGCGAGTCGGCCGTGATTAATACGTGCAATTCATCAGAATTTGCCAGCAAGTTTGGGTTTGAAAACGCAGTCGACGAATTATCAGTTTCTGCGTCGTCATTAACAACAGACTTACCATCTTTAACAGACCCTTTCCCTCTAATTTGCAAAATGGCTCCACTTTCCTCTCTCAACTGCTTTAAAGTATTACCTCTGGGACCTAATAACAAACCCATGAAATTAATTTCAGGGTAATCTTTTACAGGGACATACAATTTTTCGGAATTCTTAACAGGTTTACGATAATCGAAAGGAGCAATGAAATTGGGAATAGCTTTGGTTGCCACTTCCACCAAGTGATGTCTTTCTGATTCTAGCGACTGGCGCATTCTTTCCTCTCTGGTATTTGTTCTATTACCTTGATTGTCATATTTAGGCGGAGGAGAAGGATCCCGATGAAAGTGTGGATTCTCGTGCAAATTCCCGGAGGGTAATATAGACAAAATACTTCTGTTAGCAGAAACCCTTAACACATCTGAGATCTCTTCAATCCTAAAGTACTGCTGGTAAGCATCCAACTGTTCTTGGGTCAAATGGCCAGTAATAATCGTATCTAACTCGTGAGTACCGAATTTTCTATACCTAGAAGCATTGCCAGACCATTTAGTGGTTCTAGGGGTAGACTCCAAGTCTCTAGCATCTGATCTACCACGTATACTCATAGTTGTGGTAATAAGTTTATAGTTTCTATATATTCCATCATCACTATTTTTCATTTAGTGCGTCTAAAATCAATTCTAGAAGAGGCAACAACAATGCTAATATTTCTATTAAATTATACTATACAAGTTAATTAGTTATGTCTATGTAGTAGTCAGGAACTATTAAATCTAGTCAATTGGTTATAATACAAATAGTTAAATGTAAATTTAACTATTTTTTCATAAACCTTAATACACTCAATACTTCCCATCCTGCTTTGCGGTGTATGATAGTTTGTACGTCCCACCCTCTTGTTTCCATCACTTTGGCAACCTCATCGGGGAAGTTTCTGGCACAGAATAATATATAAGCTACACCATCATTACTTAAAATCATATCTAGATTATCTAGTACTTTCCAAGTAATTACCATCCCTTTGTCACCACCTAGTAATGCTAGATCTAGCCATGTAGAATCTTCTATAGTATTTGGAGTTGTAGGTACTTCTTCTGCCGGTACATACGGAGGATTAAATATCAACACATCTGTTTGGTTAGACCTTATACCCGTAGTTAAATCCATTTGCATGGAATCCATGACAAATGCCAGTTTATTCTGCTGATTATCTTCTATAGTCTTCAATGCTTGTTTACAAGCATGTGGGTTCAAGTCTGTAGCAATGAATAAAGACAGAGGCAATACATGTTGTTGTATAAAACTAGTAACTATTCCTGAACCAGTACCTATCTCGGTAACTAATGGTACCCTTCCCTCAAACTTTGTTTGTAACCATTTCTGTTCCTGTTCAAAGCAGTCTAGGAGTAAATACGAGTCCTCTGCTGGCTCATACACCTTGTCGTAGTCCAACTCCAAGATCTCTGGTGTAGGTAGCATCAATTTGTTTGAGAAAAAAAGATATCTACAATATATAGATACTTTGCTATGCAATTGAAAATCAAGACTTTGACAGGAAGAGACATCTCCATAGATGTAGAAGGGGGTGACAAGATCATTAGAATTAAGGAAATGATGGAGGAGAAAGAAGGGATCCCTCCTTCCCAACAGAAATTGATCTTCAAAGGATCGCATTTGGACGACGAACAGACAGTGGAACAAGCTGGGATTCAGGCTGGGGCTAGTTTGCATTTGGTGTTGGCATTGAGAGGTGGTTGTTAGGTGTTTACGTTTGTATGTATAATAAATATTTGAGAGAAGGTATTGATCTCTTCGAGATCAATGTAGCTATACACTTATTCTGGGTGAACTTTTTGGTAAAGTTCATGAATTTGCTGAATTCAGGTTGGATTGGCCGTTACTCAACTTTAAGTAATACATACTGAATACATTCATTTTCGATATTGCTTACGATTTTTGTTGTAATAACCTCTTGTTTGTATTGGTAATGTAAGCTACACTATTCACTTGGACCCGTTATTTTTGAACTTCTTGGCCATGTTCATGAACTTGCTGAAATCAGGTTTGATTGGTTGTAACTCAACTTTAGGGAATACATATTCAATACTTTCAGTTTCGATGTTATTTACAATTTTGGTCTTTGTAATCACCTCTGGTTTCAATTTTTCAACCACTGCTTGTGACTCTACTGAACCATTCAACTCTTCGTAGCTTGTCCAAGCCTGTAAAATAGTGATACGTTCGTCGTTTCCCCCTAATTCTTGCCAGTGCACCAATGCTTGACGGAAAACTTTCCGAGTCGCCTCTTTATGTGACTCGGTGATTTCCACTTCCAATTCTGCTAAATCACTTTGATTAAATGCTACTAATTGTTCATCAGTTGGGATAGATGACTCAAATAATGCGTACGCAATCCAGTTGTTAGGTGAATCCGGCTGCTTAATCAACCGTTTATACAACTCTCTCGCTTCAGTATACATCATTTCCCCTAAACAGAAATCAATGTAGCTATACCATAATGGTTCGATATTTGTCCCGAGCTCGGTCTGGAGGTTTATTCCAAATTCATATAATGACGTACATCTCGCTTCTTCATTTATCGAATTTTCAAATTCGACGTATTCTTTTAAGGTATTTGTCCAATCCAAATTGTTGGTGATTAATATTTCCAACCATTTTTCATAAAGCTTTCGAACTCGACCCCATTCACCTAAACGTTTCTCCAACTCAATATAATATTTGAAAATCTTGGGCTTTGGGGATTTCTGACTAGTTTTCCCAATCGATAATCCAAGCACTTTTCTACTAGCTAGTAACTGATTGTCAGGATTATTTCGCAACTCGAACTGAGCATATTCTATCCATACTTTACCGAATGTGAAAGACGAATGAGGAATTGCTTCCACACATCTCTGCCAAAGTTTTCTGGCTGATTCAACGTTTTTCTGGGTAAACTCTTCCCAGAAACAATATCGTATCCAGATAAATATATACCGTTTCCAACGTATGGACTTGTATTTATCTTGCGGGATATGTGAAACAGCCTCGTCAAACTGGTCCTTGGGTGTTGTGTTTGGTTGCTGCAACAACAAGTTTATATATTCCCACCATGTATCATGATCGTATGGGTTTTGTGCTAAAGTTTGCTGAAAGGCAATTTTCTTCTTAGTGGCAATAGTTACCGCAATAGTCGAGCTATCACCGTATAATTTCTCGAACTTTGTGAATGATGAATAAATTGCAATACGTTGGTCTTGTGATATGTTGTTAGTTTCATCTAGCATGATTCGATAAATCTCTCGACCTCGTTGGAACTCACCTAATGAAGTTTCCCAATTCGTCCATTTACCAACCAATTCATCTACCGGTTGCTGAACTTTTATTAGCGATTCAACCGATAATTCAAAAATGTACCTGATATTACCAATATTATCGGGTAAATCCAACTCAAAATTGACCCAATCTAACCAACAATCTTGCTCTGGGAAATTTTTGACATATCGAATATATATCTGTCGTACATCTCCATCGTGTCTCTTCTCGAAATTTATATAAGCTTTCCAAGCCGATTGTTCGGGATGCCAACTTAACCATCGTTCGAATATACTTCTAACCAGCGAATAATTTTTCAACGTTTCTTCAGTCTGGACGTAGAGAAACCAGAGTTTGTTGACTCTGGGAAGGGTAGTCGTAGCTCGATCTAGTAAATTTCTTGCGTGGTTGATGGCTTTATACATCAATTCAAATTGAATATATTGAACCCAAAATGGAATGTGTTGAATGTTGACATCGAGGGCACGTTCATATATTGATCTTGCTCTTACCAAATCATGGTTCTCTTGAGCTTCCCATCTCGCATACCTTAGCCATTGACCAAAATTCAATCTATTCTTATTCAATTGTTGTTCATATTCCTTCCGTTTAATCAATTGATACGATCTAAGTTCATCTAGATCCTGGATTGTTTGTGTTGGCTTAACTAATGCCTTCTGCTTACTAGCATACGACTCTTCCAAGATCTGTTCACTTGTAACTTGTTTTGGTTCCTCCATAGGCTAGATTGTACGATGAGCTTGAATAAAAAAATATGATTATCTTAAATTCCACTAAACACCAAAATTAAAAAAAAAAAGATGAATGTATTAATGTATTAATGTATTAATGTAATCACTTAACTAGTTTGTTTTGTTTGATATCATCTAACAAGAAACAAGAATAGAAAAAAATAAATGCCTCCACTCAGAGTTGAACTGAGGATCTCCTCATTACTAGTGAGGCGCCTTACCAACTTGGCCATAGAGGCTGATTTATGACTGAAAAATTTTAAGGTGCATTGAGTGATGCAGTGGAAAGTGGGTTTCCCAGAATTTGCTCTTTTGGGTCTATAGATTTGTACAGTGACAGCTCTAATGTAGAATATTATTATAAAAGATTAAAATTGATACTTTTATTACCAAAATTTTGATTTTCTAGTATGGACATAAAATTCTCCATTTCTTTAGTTTTTTACTAATTTTCATTAAATGTGAGATTAAAAAACCACATTTCTAAAGTTGAAAAACAAAAAATAGAATTACTGATGGTAAATATTGTTTTATAGCTCTGATAATTGCAGAGATGATTGTACATAAATAGACTAATTTATTGGTATATTAAAATTGGAATTTATACCTAAATATGTCCAAATAATCCATGAAACAAAAATCCATACTTTTTAGACACCAGCGGTTCGAACTCAATGTTAACAGAAAAAATAGTGCACCTGAAGAACAATACATAAAACTTAATAGAATACTGGATTAAATTACTATGCTGAAGTCATGGTTATTCTTCTGTTTATAAACAATGAATTACTCTAATTCATCTAGATAAGTCTTAATGAAATCAAGGAACAATATATATATATCTAAATAATATAGTATAAGAAAACCAAAATATATCTACATCGATCTACAATTGAATTTTAATCTTTTCTTTTTTATTTCTTTTAGTTTTTTCTATTTAATTATGAATAGATGTAAGTAGTATACAAGTATAAGATAGATAATATGAATAACTGATATGATTGATATATCAGGTTCATGTTGCCTAGAATGCAAAGGGGGAACGTTATAATTAGAAAAAGGTATTATAATTAGCAAGCTAGTATAATTAGAAAGCTATTATAATCTTTCCTGGGGATGTTTGTCTATGATAAAATCTATTTTTCTTCAATAATATCCAAGTTAGAATAAACATTACCTGCTTGTTTATATAAGTCAGTGGCAAGGACACCTTGTTGGGTTCTTTCATTATCTTTTAATTGTTGTAACATGATTCTAGTCTTTTCTCTTTCTTTGTATCCATGTAAGCATTCGAAGTAATCATCAAATTGAGGAGTACATTGTTTCTTTTCAGTGGTATCAGCAGAAGTGAAACAAGCTACCAAAGTTTGGAATTCATAGTAGCACTTTCTAGTACCACCATTTCTGGAGTATGGTTGCATGGTTAAAGGTTGGTTAGTTGTGTAGGTTTAACTATCAATTTTTCATTGCCAATTCTTTAGTGCTAATTGGAGGAAAGTTTTTGAACTTGACACGACATTTTTCTTAAATCTTTAAAAAACAATCAAACTACAATCAAACTACAAACAGTTAAGAGTTATATTATAGTAATTGTAAAGTATATACAGTTGTTAACTATCTATCTATTTCTCTCAAACATAAGCTAACATTTCTCTAATACAATCTTTCACTTGATAATACAATGGACCCATGTTACCATCAATTATTATATCTCCAGTATCATCACCTTCGACATTTGAATAGGCTACTTTTCTAATAGCTATAGTATCATTCACTACCAATGTACCTTCACTTTTGAATTCAGCACGAAGGTCTTTACTCATCAATTTCTTTTTCAATTCGGGTAATCTGATATTACCAATAGCTAGTTTGGTGGTGTTTTCAGTAGTATCTAAGATATTCTTAGGTTTCTTGGCAGTTTCTTTAATGAAATCTTCACGTTTTATCTTTTTCAATGTGAAATGGGTGGATGAATTTATATAGTCTGATAATTCTCTCTTCTTAGAGTCTTCCTGTAATTTCAAGTTTGGATTTTGCATTTCCAACTCTCCATACACTTGTGCGACTCGATAACTGCCATCGATATTTTGCCAAGTCAAATCTTGAACAATAGAATCGTCCAACTTAACTTCAAATGTACTCATACCCAACCCACCACGATCGGTATCTCCACCAATGTTTATTGGCTCTCCCAATTTTGCTGGTAATATACTCATTTTATTAGATGTCCCATGAAGTGAAACTATACCTGAGTTACTCCTTATTGTTGATAATGATAAGTATCGACTGCTAGCATACAAGTTCTTCTTAGTTTCTTCTAATTTGTGGTCTTCTTGTTGTTTCAAAAACATGGCCTGTGCATTCAACATACCATTCAATTCGGCTTCGGATTGTTTCCCCACGGTGAAATCGGGCAATAAGATCAAATTATATGGTTTTAATGCCGACACAATCACACTCAATGATCTTATATCGACCGATCCCGATAAATCGACAAACGATAATCCACATCTGATTCTTAATTGGTTTGTGGAATTATATGATGACCCATGAGACTTCATGGGGATTCGCTTTTTAGGTTGATACATTGAATCAAGGTACTTTTCAAGTAATTGGTTATTCAATAACTCCTGCGGATTCAATTTAGATTGTGTATTGTTCTTATTGTTCTTCCCCTTTCTCTTTTCTCGCTCTTCAAACTTCTTCTTCCCCTCTAAAATAATTTGGGTATTCGTGGTATCTTCAGTCTTTTGAAACAATTTAATATCAATGATCTCCCCATAATCGTCAAATTTTTGTTTATGCACATTGACAATGTAGGGAAACATGGCTTGTCTTGGCTTCAACTTATGGGTAATTTTCAAGTCCAAAGGTTTGTTTTGATCTAGAGCTTGTTTAATATGGTCGGTTATGAATGCTTCATGTGCCGCCAATTCATCAACAACATGCACAACACTCCCACTAGTATCTTTATCTGCTTCCTTTAAATCCTTAGTCACAACTTCCTCTTCATCAGATGATGGCTCTTCATCCTCAGACGAATCTTCCGCATCTATTGTATCAGAATCCAAGATATTCTTGTTCTTCTTCTCTCGCACTTTGGCCAACATTCGTTGTTTTCTATGGTTATGTATTTTTTCCTGATAATCAGTCAATTCACCCCCGACAAGCGTTTCTTCTTTAGTCCAATCATCAATAGATATTTGTTTTTCTAACGGCACAGCAATTCCATCTTCAGCGACTCCGTTATTCTTCAGTTTGGCCAATTTATACCATTCGTCATAAAGAGCTGAACTGACAGTACTATCATTGCCGAATTGAGACTTCTCAGTTAATAAAATCGTCGTTTTTTCATCTTGACATAAATATTGTAACGCTTCTGAAGATAACTCACCATTCCTTAAATCGGAACCCGAGCAAAAGACAATTTTGGGTCCACTTAAACGGACCAATTCATTTGGATCAGCTAACAAATCGACTTTTGAAGGCTCGAACGGAATTTTATGTTTGCTCCCTTCTGAAGTGGCTTCCTCCCATTCTTTCAACAAACTAGGCGACATCCAATCCAACAAGGTAGAAGCATAACTGAGGATCTTGGTCCCCGAGTAAGAAAGAAAGTACACCGGGATGGGTGCGCCTTGTAAATGCTCATCTATTAAATGAAATAATTCTAAAAATCTACCCGATAATGATGTTGGTAACAATGCTGCCCCACCATTGGCAAGGGTTGCATCTACTAACTGGAGGAATTTTTCGGTTCTTCTTTTATGGGGCATTGTCGATCCCAAATCTGTGCTTGTGATTATAGCTGTGGGTCTGAGTAGTTGGGTAGACGGATTACCATTGGTTAAGAAATCGGCACTATTTAAGAATGAATCACGAGAGTGATTCCAGGCTGGAGCATATATGACTTTATCGATTCTTTTATTAATTAACCAGAATGTCCCACCTAAAGTATGTCCGGCACAATATGGCGTAATACTGAGCTTATTATCGAATAAACTGATTGATTGTAAATATTTCAAAGGGATTACTTTATCGAACCACTCATCAATTTCATCCAACTCTACGATGGCTGAGTCTAAGGGACCTAGGATACCGTTAGCACGATAGTATTCGACAGTGGAAATACGACCCAATTGATTGACAGGTAATGTTGAATACACGGGGATTGAAGACATCAAATTGGGGAATTTTAGACATAGCAATATATATCCACTGATAAACTCTGGAGTAGAATGTGATAACAAGATGAGCTGTACTTCACTTAAGTATTGTTCAATAAACAATATTTCATCTGGATTTTTCCCATTCCAACTTGGATCCGCTAGAATTTTTATTTCCTGATCAAAATCCAACAATGCAGCCTTACAGGAGTAATCCTCCTTGTCTGGCGTTATTAATGAAAATGTGAACATTTTCAATTAATGTGGTTGTAGGTTTCAACATCTCTACAGTTTATTTCAAACTCAAACTCAAAATTCACATCACGTGATTTCTATTATAAACATTATTTATTAATTATTAAAAACATATATATAGAAGCTCTATAATACAACTATATCTACAGAATGAGCGTAACTAGACGGAAGAATATAAAAATGAATAGTTTTTTTTTCTAATTTTTTTAACTCAAAGTAATACTATTTCTAGCATGGTAAGAAACCAATGTTTCAGCATGGGTTAAACCTGGTAGTTCATGCGTAGTATCAATTCTAGAAAGTGAGTTCCTTGATGTCCCGTATTCACCTGATTTAATCATCAGGGCTCTCAATTCTTCAAGATTAATCGGTTTCTGGAAATGTTCATTCATTGAGTTTTGGGTACTGATAGTATTCTTTCTTGATTTCAAGGTAGTACGTCTTTTGATTGTACTGAATGTTTTACGAACCGGATTATGTGGTTGAGGTTTTTCGTCTTCAACTTCCTTTTCCATCTTCTCCAAAAGTGCAGGGTCCTTTTCCATTAAGTCTTTTAATATCTGCAATCTTTCAACATCATCATGATCGGTTGGATCATAACCAGATGGGTAATCATTAAATGCACCCATTCTAACTCTCTCACGAATGATATCAATATCTCTTGGTTTTAAATTACTCTTCATGAAATCAAAAGTAAATCTTGGTAAAACACAAGCAACAACAGATACTAACATGACACACCACAAACCTAAAGTACCAAATATCTGAGGAGCAGCTTTGTAGAATTCACCTACTTGAACACCTGCACTCCAAACACCAGTCCAGAAGAACACTACCAAGATAGATAAAGCATAGATTAATAAGGACAACCAATCCCATCTATACTGTCTGAGCAAGACGTAAATGTTACACGCAGTCACACATACAATCACACATACAACACCCATCCAGAACCTATGATCAACAGGTAAACCTTGTGCATTTTGGTATGTTTGATAATAAACCAAATATGGAAAGAAAAATGCAACCGCTGATTGATAAAGACCATCCAACATGTACCATAAGAATTTAAGTTGGGACCATTCTTGTCTTAAAATCCCCGATCTGAATAATTGTGGTACCAAAAGGGAAACAGTATCGGAAACATCTTGATCTAAAACAGCCAATACAATCACAGTCAATGATGTAAATGCCAAGTTATAAAACATCAAGAATGTATACTCATAAAGATACGAACCATCGAAATCACTGTAAATACCAAACCAGAAACATGTCAATGTGAATACCATATTCTTATAAAAGAAACAAGGTACCATTTCCGCTAATCTTTTATATGACCACCTACCATGAACCAATAATAACCTAGCAAGGAATCGGAATTGACCAATAGCATAATCTGACGACATCACAGCCTGCCTACCTTCTTCACCTGCAATCCCAACACCGACATTGGCGGCCTGAATCATAGCAACATCATTGGCACCATCTCCAATTGCCAATGTCATAACATCAAGACTGTGTTGCACTAATTTGACAACTTCGGCCTTTTGAGCAGGAGATACTCGACAACATATAACTGCCTTACACTGCTTACCGAGCAACAAGAATTTGCGTTGTAAATTTCTTGCTGATTCACTTGGATGATCAGATAAGTCTTTGAAAACAATAGATAAAGCTGCACCATCTATAATGACAGCAAATTTAGTGGATGGAGTTGAGTGGTCTTTCTTAGCCTCAGCAATCAACCTATCGACTTCCTTTGTCGAGTTATCATGTAAAAGATCAAAGTTTTCTTGCAAATACTTTGTGACCAATTCATCAATGTATTCAACGTTATCCGGGTCATTCTCATCTGGTCTAACAACAAGCAATTTCATTTCAGTTTCTAGTAAATTACATGAAAACCCAATATTAATAGCAGTTTCAATCCTGTCACCAGTTAAAACCCATAATTTAATACCAGCTTGTCCTAAGATACTAATCGCATCTGGAACACCTTCTTGTAACCTGTCTTCAATAGCAGTTCCACCCAATAAAGTTAAACCTTGCTCAATTTCATTCTCTAATTCGCCAATAAGCACATCACGATCATCTTCAATAGACGAATGTGCTTCTTTATATCTGGCTGTCCAATCCTCAAAGTATGAACGGTCCACATCCTTTTCAGCAATACAAAGCGTTCTCAAACCTTCTTGGGCGTAATCCTCTAAATGCAAAGCAGTTTTTGATATGACTGTTTGACTATTTTGACTCTGCGCTAACCTCTGGAAAATAACATTATCCGCACCTTTACAGTATAACTTTATATTACCCTGATCATCTTCAATGATGCAAGACATTCTTTTTCTATCTGATGAAAATGCAATAACGTCCAACATTTTGAATTCCTTGTCTTGTCCATAAATGCTCAAGGTGATTTCTTTTCTAGTCCTACCTTTGAAAACAAAACCCAAGTCACTAGCAACTGAAACCAAAGCAGCTTCATCAGGTGATTCAGCTTTGAAGTCACGTAAGCCTGGATCTTGTGGATTTGGTTCGGTAACAACGGTATGACACAATGCCAAAGCTTCCATGAATCGTTCATTTTGTGTCTTTTGCAATGAATCTTTTTTCTCAAGGAATGTATCCTCGACATATTCGTTAGAGACAAATGTCACTCTATCTTCTCTCATTTGATCATTATGGAAACTTTTTGATAAATTTGAGATCATTGCCTCTTTATCATCTTCGATTTTGAGCTTCCATTTAGAAGTTTCAGTGACAACATCTACTCCATTACGTCTATCTAAACCTTGCTTTGCTTCGGTGTAAGCTAGCCCATAAGATTTACCATTAATGGTACATTTCTTAAATTCCATTACATTCTGAGTTAATGTACCAGTTTTATCACTAAAGACATACTCGATTTGACCTAAATCATCAGAGATGTTCCAAGCTTTTGGGATACATGGAAAATTTAATTTCTCATAATATAATTTGATATCCGAGTAAATAAAGTATGCTTGCAAGGTTTTGATAATTTCCACCGATATATATAATGAAATTGGAACTAAAGCTTGATAAATAATCAATGTAACAAAGAAATCAATGATACCATTAATTGCTGGCGTTGATCCGTAAGCTGCATATTCATAAAATACTCTTGAGGTATGATCATCAGCATAAAATAACCCATTAATCAAAGCTGATACAAAACATAAGACGAAAAGCAACGCAAAATTGATCATGACTGATAAATTCAATTCGTTGGAGATTCTTGACGATTTCGTTGGAGTTATTCCTGAATTCAACATGATTTTCGTTTCTTCCCCAGTATAAACAACTACTCCGATTGCCCATTTCGTATTTCTTAAAGTTGTACCTCTCAATAATACGTTATCATTAGTGATTGCTTCTTTTTCATCAGGATTGATTAATTTACCTGATGCATCATAATTTTCATAATGAATTGTCCCTTTGAAATCATATAGTCTGGTATTTGGAGAGTCACATTCAATCCAAAACTTACAGTTACCCAAATCAGTAGAATGTTTCAAATTATTCGAACCACCACATGCAATGGTCTGCTTAGTTTTCAAATTTGTTTCACCATCGAGATTTTTCGTTTCAATTGCGCAATTTCCTTCAGGATCAGAACATGAAATAATCACCACATCTGCAGGGACTTCTTCATTAGATCTAATACGAATAAAATCACCCACATGAATATCTTTCCACGCTCTTACTTTAAAATTCGTAACTTGATTTTCGTCTCCATTTTTGGCAATAACTTCAGGATTAAGAATTGAATTTGGTAAAGGATGACTGGCAAAGGCTCTTGAATGAGAAGATTGCATTGATTTCTTGGGCACTGGCAAACCACCAGCATGGGAAACTACATCGCCAATTTCCTGTGAAAAATTGGAAATGACTGTACTAACTCTTCTTAGCATTAATTCATCATCTTGATGTTGTTGTCTAACAATCTCCTGTTTAAGTTTTTTGCTACCAAATATGTAAATGAAGAATCGAGACACTCCTTTCCAGATCATTTTATTTACTTTCGTACAACTTTTTTTGAATTTTCTCCAGGTGGAAACATGGTCGAAAGCACCATTATTATTGGGTAAACCTAGGAGTAGATGTACCGGGGAATTATTCAATTCCAGATCCAGCATGCCTCGTCTTGAATCTTCAAAAGCGTCCTTTGCAGCCGTAATGCAAACAATAACGACCAAAGGAACTGCAGCCAAACCGGGAGATTCGACCCCAAAAAGCTGGAAACACCCCAAAATGATTAAGAACAAAAAGTAAGTATTAGCGATATTTCTGAATTGAAACAAGAGATTTTTGGGTAAGAACGTCAAGGGGGTATATTTGGTGGTTCTAATTTTGTTTCTGGGGAATGTGATAATGGGAGCACCATTATTGCATAACTCGGCAGGGACATCTTGGTTAACGTAAACTTTCCGGGGAATGTTTGAATAAACGTCTTGTAAGTATTTGGGTCTTTTAGGCCTGAAACCCCAGTTGTATAGTATCAACTGACATCTTGATTTGAAATTGGGCGGTTTCACCGTTAATAAATCTTGAGGAGTATATTTAACATTATCCTTCAAATCTGTGCTTGAGTCATGATTTTTCTCAGGAATATGTTCACTGACTTTCTCTTTTGAAGTCATCGAATCCAGATTGGACTGATGATAATCCGATGAATGTTGTTGATCAGACATTAAAAATAGCAATAAAATCTAGTAATGTAAACAACACTTAATAAATCAATGAATAACCAAACAACGAACAATATTTACTAATCTAAACCAGTTCTAGATAATTTAATCGAATTTTGTGCAAAGTCAATATCTATTAGTAATAACAACTTAAAGATTGTATGCTCTATTTTGAAAGCAAATGATATCGACAGTGGAAGGGTATACCAGTGTAATACCTCAGGAATCTACTCTGTATACTATCTAGAAACAGTTATCTGTATCAGTCCACCAATAGTAGTTTCAAAACAAATGGAGTATATAATTATTATTTTTATTATTTGATGAGATTGGAAACATTAACTGCGAGGGAAGCCCCCTAAAAGTTCATTCTCGCACAGAGCCGCACGGAAGTGAAGTAC